>JAODUE010074522.1:0-15295 GCA_027564755.1 Amblyopsis hoosieri | reverse complement strand
CCCCCCCCCCCCCCCCCCCCCCTCTCTCTCTCTCTCTCTCTCTCTCTCTCTCTCTCTCTCTCTCTCTCTCTCTCTCTGTGTGTGTTGATCTCGTTCGGCCACCACAGCCATTCTCAATTAGGAGGGTCAGGGAGAATAGCTCCGCCTCTGGTATCTGGAGCTGGAGGGAACCAAAGATCAGTGGCAATAAGAAACCACTGCTGCAATGCGCTGCGCCAGAAACAGACCTGTTGCCCTGCGTATGTGTGTGTACGGGTGTGTGTGTGTGTCGTGTGCATAAATCTGTACTGTGTCAACAGGTTGTCAGTGTCCCCTGACCCCGGTATTTCAACAGAACTAAATATGACAAAAGTGCAAATGTTGTGATTGGCACTTACGCCTCCTCCGCTCAGGTTGAGAACAGCTGGGTGGGACGTTCTCCGCTGTTGGGTTTAAGGCTACAATATGCCTGAACACACACACACACACACCTCTCACGGAGCCTTAGTTTAATTGCTTTGTTTCAGTGGTCCCCTCTGAATGGAGGAGAAGCTGGAGGCTGCAGTTTACAAGAGACACATATGCAGGTGTTGTGTTTCAAAATGAGAGACTGAAGCTGGGGGAGAAATACATACACACCAACTAATGCCGGCATACAGATAAAGACGTACAGTATAAACCAGACTGCAGGTGCAACACTGTGCAGGACTGCATCGGGCCTCCAAACTACCGGCATGGGGGTGAAACTGAAAACCTCTCAACAGCTGCCTGGCCGCAGCTTACGAACGAAGGAGGGGTAATATCATTGATCTGCTCATTCATGGGCATTCATGGTGTCCTATACCAGTAGCTGACCATTATCTTGTCTTGCCATAGGTTTGTAATGTTGCCTAATGATCATATTAGGTTAAACAAACGCAACAACAAATTACTTTGCCAAATGTATTTACGGAGTAGTTAAGTAATTCAATATCTTGTGAATGCCATGAGCCAGCCTATACATAGGAGCAACTGTCTTTTAAATGATCAGCAACCTAATCAGTAAAGATGCAGCACACCAGTGATAATGTCAATGTATTGACATTTGGGCTAATCCCATATGTGTACATATGGGATATTGTGATTTGTGTTGGAACGCACACACCATAAAGACAATGACTATGTAATAGTACAGCACAAACTGCCATTACATTATCTAATGAAATGTTAATTGCATTACAGTATGTACATTATGTAATGCAATCAACATTACATTACATGATAACAATAGCATGCACAATTATATTACATCCTCTATTGTTTAAAACGTTTTTAATGTGAGAGAACGCAAATAAGTCATGAAGACAAAAAACTGTTGATCAATGAGGCACCAGCGACGTTCCTCACTAAGTCTTAAGCCTTAAACCTACTTCTGAAATAAAAACTCATTTCGGCGGATCTTGTAGGTGAACCAGGGCTTGTCTGACTGCTGTTTGAGTTGTTTGTTCTGTGCGTACTTTGCTGAATCACATGTAATGACACTGAATTCAAGTCAATAAGAAAAGTAACACACAAAGAAATGTGTTTTCGCTTTTGCCACTGAATCATTACTTGGTGTTCTTTCTTTGTTTGGGTTATATCCATGCTACCAACCATATTTTCATCTCATTAAAGCACTGAGTATTCACAGACAGGGTATGACCCTGTCAGATGCTGTTCGTCTCAAATGCACCCCGGGCTTTCCACAGGAAGGCCAGACAGACCAATAAATACACTATCTAATGTGTCTAAGGGTCATGCTTGTTTCAGCTAACCTCGCCCCAACCCATGTGCAGCATAAACAAGCTAACTTCCTGACATCCAGCCACTGATCTATATTGCATATAGGCTCTCCAGAGAATAGCTCATTCAGCTCAACTTACAACAGACTCTAATTTCACTCCCCCAGAGAATCAAATCTGTTTGTTATGTTCCAGAGTCAAGTAGTTTGAAGGATCTTAGTAGCATGTTGTGTGAGTCAGTGAGAGAAAGAGTAATCAGCCGAGCTTCAGATGGCACCCGAATGCCAGATTCAATCTCGGTACACACGGGCCTTCTCCGCAAGCATAGTCCCATTGTATCTTCCACGCACATTGCGGCAGGCCTACCGCATTTTGATTATCTATGTACAATATGGGCAACCAATAGACAAGCGCGTATCTGTGCGCACATGTGATGCACTTTATATAAAAAATAAAAAATAAACTCTGCTCATAATCCCTCTCTTTGTGCTTTTTTTTCACCCCCCCCCCACCACGTTTCTTTGTCGTCCGTCCCTCATTCAGCAGGAGCTGTGCGTGACTGTGACACGGGCAGCCCGCCAAACCGTTTGTGAGAATATTCAAATAAGGACAGTTCTCTTTTTTTACTGTTTTGATTACTTGTCTTGAATGGCGACATGGAAACAGACTTGGTGCATTCATGCACACCGTGAATCAACTCTTAATCATTCTCCCTCTCTCTCCCCCTATACACCTATCTCTCTCTCTCATTCATACACCTATCTCTCTCTCTCTCTCTCCCCCTATATTCAAATTCTAATGGTGCTCTCTCTCTCTCTCTCTCTCTCTCTCTCTCTCTCTCTCTCTCTCTCTCTCTCTCTCTCTCTCTCACCACCAACAACTTCTGTAAATTGCTGTAGCAGACCTAATGAGTAGCCATAAATAATGTTTGTGTGTGTGTGTGTGCATGCGTGTGGGGTGTGTTGCGTTGCGATGTGCGCCGTATTACAGTCATTCGTCAGAGTCGGGCAGCCCACAGGTTGTGTAATCACATAAACACGGCCGTATCACTCAGGCGTTTAATGTCGTGTCCCTCCACCCTGGGTTAGCAGACGACACCAGGTAAGGGCCCGGGGACGGGCTACGTCATGGGCTAGCTACACTCGTAAAGACAGTGGCCCGCTGGACTGACGTTGTGCTAGATTCGAACAGCATCCTAACAAGCACTCGTTAACGACCAGACGCTTGACACCAAATATCGTAAACGCAGAGGTTTGACCAATGGTTTCGTGTAAGTTTCTTAAATATGTGCGCGTGCGTGCGTGTGTGTGTGTGTGCGCTTTAACAAAATAATGGCCAGGAAAATAAAATACACAACCCTCCATGTCACATATATATCGAGAAATTCCTGTGTGGTCCGACCCAAACTTTCCTACATTGTCAAAGCCTTGCTCAAGCATCAATTACACACGTCTGTACATCTGTCTAAAACAAGTATATTAAATGCTTAAAATAAGCATGTGTAGCAATGCAAAAGCGGTCAAGAGCATACATTTGTACCACATGGGGGGTACTCTAAAATCTTCAAAGAAACACATTAATCTATGTCAAAACGGGGTTGTCAAAACATGACAATGATATAATGGTCCTCTGGTAGGGTGTGACTGGAGTTACGAACACTAAAGAATGTGTCGCTCTTGTCTCACTCGATCACAGGGGTACTGTGACCCACCCGTAGGCAGTGTTTAGACGGTAAGGATAGCATTCTCGCTCTCTCTCTCTCTTTCTCTCTCTCATATCTTCCCACTCACAGACCGCTGCCGGCTAACGCACTGCAGAAGACAGCGCGTTACCAAAACAGGCCGGTTTGTGTGTACACAAAAGCACGGGTTAAAGAAAAAAATAAGAACAGAGTGAGCATTACCAGGAAATGTACACATGTACGTTCCTTTGAATATCAACAGTCTCTTGAGCGGGTGTCCCTGCTGTGAGGTGAAACTCAAGAGTGTGTTGATCTTTCTCTCTCTCTCTCTCTCTCTCTCTCTCTCTCTCTCTCTCTCTCTCTCTCTCTCTCTCTCTCTCTCACACACACACACACACACACACACACATCACATGTGCACATAAACAAAGATGAGAAACACTGGGGCTTTTGTGTAGAAAATTTGCATCACATAAACACATTCTCCTGGATAGAGTGAGATAGAGAGAATCAGAGATAGTCAGAGAGAGAGAGAGAGAGAGAGAGAGAGAGAGAGATGGAGAAGGGGGGAGACAGTAGCAGTACTGAAGATGAAATTAAATAAATAAAAATGAGAATGAAAAAAGAGGGCTGGGAATTGGATGGTAATTCCCTTGGTGTTAGCTAATCCCTGCAAACTCTGACATCCTTTCCTTTATCTAGGAATGCCATGTGGCAACAGCACACACACACACACGCACAAACACACACACACACCATGTCCACGGTCCCCTGTAATTCCAAGCCCTTCAAGCCCGTCATGAGAGCCACACAGAGCCATCGGCGGCGTCTAACTAGAAGAGAGCAGGAGGAGGAGGAGAAGGGGCATGTTCCGCACCACGTTGGCATCGGTGCCACGGCGACGAGCTTCCATTGGAGCAGCGAGCGCTGCGATGCTCACCTATACATACTGCCTGTCTAGCCATATTACATAGTTTTGTGGTCTAGCAAAGCTGTGATCTCTGCTGCATGTTCACTTGATCAGCTTCTCCTCAGTATGTGCGTGTGCCTGTCTGTCTCTCTGTCTCTGTCTCTGTCTGCCTCTCTGTCTGTCTGTGAGAGAGAGAAAGAGAGAGAGATGACAGGCTTCGCTAAAGCAGTGTTTAAAGCATGACAACAGCAGGAGAGTTGAGTGGGAGATGTCTCCCAATACATTTATGTGGCTGCAGTTGTACGCTGTCATATTCTATAGGTGTGCCCTGTGGACCGGGGGGTGTCTCTCAATCCCGTCTCTCAAGCCTTCGCTGTCACTCGTCCACTGGCCAGCGTGTGTGTGTGTGTGTGTGTGTGTGAGAGAGAGAGAGGAGCTTGTGATAGTGTTAAACCTGTAGCTCCGTATTCTGACGTCTGTGTGTTAATCGCTTTGGCTGATCCCTGCCAGCCACGCATATGTGTGTGTGTGTGTGTCTGTGTGTCTGTGTGTGTACGTGTGTGTGTGTGTGTGTGAGAGGCAGATGTTCCCCAGGCGGTTGCATTGCTCAGTGTTAACACGCAAGCCCGCACACACACGTAAGGAAGATTAACCGGCACTTTATTTATTTATTTACCTCCGGTATCTACCCCCGCCACACCCAACAACACGCCCCGACCCCCACCGTCCACATAATTAATCCCTGGTAGGAATGAATACCGAGTGAAAGGCAGAAGGAAGGAGGTATACGCTGTATGAAATAAGCTGTGGGTAGTTCGCCGCTAGTTCAGCAGGATGCGGATATGCACAGAGTGCACAGTCATGGATATGCTTTGTTAAATGGGCACTAAATCAGCCATGGGCTCTGTGAGCTGTGAGACACGCCAGTAAAATTAAACCTCTCTAATTTAAGCCATCAAAGGTCTAGGTCAGACACCTACACTACTAGTGCAACTCTTGAATTAAAGGTGTCGAGTGCACTATTTGGCCACTGGGGGCAGAGATAGCATAAAAATGGCTGCACACAATGCGCAGATAAAGCATCTGCTTTGTCCAATTCAGTCTCACATCCAAAGGCAACGATGTTGCGAGTTTTGCTAAAAAATCTAGTTAGCGGATTGGAGGCATTGGGCATGTTTACAATAAACATGGAAATACCCTGCACAAGGTTTTAAAGACCACAACATGCTAAAGGCACTACTACTCTGCATGTAAGCAAACCAAACATTTGGACCAACCAAACAATTAATACTGCTTCACATGCACCTTTAGTTTTCCAGAAATCAACTTTCGGGAGATAAATGTGTTTGGACGGATGAGATCATAATTTTGTTTCTGGTCTCCAGGTTGAGGTCCTGGGTTGGCTGGGTGGGTCCGAGGCATTGGGGGGGAACCGGAGCCAAGTGGGGCCCCGTACAACTCCCTCATAAACGCCAGCAGCCAGTGGATCAGCTCCATTGCTGTTCCTCCCAGGCCGCCAGCACCAGGAGGGCCCAATCAAGCCAGTCACGCTACTCCCTCAACAAGCGGCCCATGCCAAACTCACTCCGCACTGGAAAAAGGCGTGGCCTGTCGTCAACTGCTAGGGAACATGCAATCACCCCGCCGGGGAGGAGGGAAACAAGAAAGCAAAGGTTTTACCTGTGTGCCCTTTGACCCCAAAGTACTGTTGTTGTTGTTGTTGTTGTTGTTGTTGTTGTTGATGTTGTGGTGGCCACCCCTCCCCCACCCCCTCTCTTCATGTATTCCTCATGTGCGATCCCTCGCTGGCCTCTCCCCAAGAAGTGATCTGAAGGTGAGGGGACAGGAAAGAAAAAGGTGGTTAGATTTGTCAGACGCAGCGACAGGGGTTGGCTGCTTCAAAGGATCAGTGCGTTGGAGCATGGGGGGGGGAGGAACACAGCCTGCTCCCTAACAAATGCAAGCGGGAAGCCAAGCAGGGAGTTAGCGACGCTGCCCCATTTACTCTGCCTCCTAACCTCGCCTGGAATCCAACGAACCGCTGAAGCAGTGTGCCGACCGCTAGGCCGCCTTGCTCGCACACTGCAGCAGCCGTGCGTACGGCCGCAACCCCACTCCCTCCCTTCACACACACACACACACACATCTTCCCCCAACAGCACGGAAACAATGTCCTTCCCAAAGGTTATCAGCAGGCTGACGCTTGCTCAGCCCTCATCCTGAGTCCATTACACACAGAGAAGTTGGCTGCTCATTGCTTGAACACACCTCCCATAGTTTCCACTCATCGCTTCACTGGGGCCCTTCACAGGCCAACGCAAGCTCAACCTCTGGCTACCAATACTGTGCTAGTCTAATATGCTTAAAAGGCACATTACATGGGATTTCTACCACCACCGGCTGGGCTATCTTTGGCTCTGGGTGCGTTTCTATCCAAATTGTGGCATCTGTTGTGCTTTCAGTGCGATAACATTGTTGAGTTTGTTTACGTTTTGATTCATAGGTGCTCAAGCTTACTTAGTACAACTTTACGCACTCCCCTTCAAGTATATTGTACAATGACATTTTACAAGCATTTGTATGGACTCAAGACAGATGAAGTGGGTGGTGTCTCCGACATATTTAACACCTGTCCATTCATGTAATCCAAGGAGGCAGGCGATACTAGACAGAGGGATAACACAGGGAGAAGGACCATAAATATGACCAGAGCAGAGCAGGTGTTGCAGACAAATGTGATTTACCGGACTCATGTCCCATACAGTGCTGACAGGTTAGGGTGCTACTAACCAGCTAAACCACACACCGATGGACCCTTTTATGGACGCGTTTGCGGTGGATTTAGACTGGAACAACTTTAACTTGCAAAAATAAATAAATAAATAATAATGAGCACAAAACTACTTTCCACTTCTAATAAAATTGGATATGTTAGAGAAATGGTGTTTGCTATAATAAGACTTAGATTGTCCTGTTTAAGAGAAATATTGGCATAGCTGTTTTTCTTCCCTTTATTTTTGTACTTTTGAAATGAGATCGTCATTCATTGCCAGGGAGAAGGAGAGACATCTTGCACGAGGCTCGGCACTCCTCTGCATATTGGAAACAGAGGGAGAGTCTAATCAGAGAAAAATGCAAACATTTACAAGGAAATAAACGCACTGGAACATCCAGTGAAGCTCTGAAATCGAGTTTGCCTTGTAATGCGGACGCACGGAAGACGAGAAACTCAGAGAAAATTGCTACCACCTCAAACAGTGTGCTACCAATCGGATCGGGAGCAACCCACCATGAAGCAGTGCGGTGTGCAATAATGAGAAGAATATTGCAGTCAAAAGTTGAGCGGTTCATAGCTTCTGCAGACTCCAGTGTTTTTCCTGTCAGGAGTGCGAACTCTTTCATCCCTGATATAAGACACTTTGGTTAAATCCTCAAAGAAACTAATCGTGTTAAACTAGGTCTGTGTCTGCATTCATGACATTTGTGTAGTGTCAGAGTGCAGCGTATCTAACGTGCCTCCCCGAAACTGAAACGGCTCTCAGTTTTTAACCTAAACCCTCTCAAACTCGAGCTCCGTGCTGCAGACAGGCATCTCGCCTTTTATATTCTGCATTGTTGTTACTTTCGGGAGGCTTCACTAACGTGTCTGATGATGTGCTTGTTCATTGACTGAGATGAACCAATTTTCTGTGTGAAGTCTTTAAAGTGATTCAAATGCTAGAAATGATGAAGCAAACGCTTGACAGTTAAAAGCCCTTAAAACCACAACGTTTACATTAGCTTCCTGAGGGGGAATCCTTGTCTCACACGGCTGCTCTGCTGGCACAGATAGACGGCAAAAGATATCCATCTTAACAAGCCATCAAGCATTAATCCTTAAACATTATTTGTGTTAAAAATGTCCCTTTGGGAAGAGAGACATAACGCGTGTTTCCACACAGTTTTTCTGAACTTTTCTGGTTTCAATTTATTTTCACATCTTTCAGAGAAAATCAAGTGGGTAAAGGTTTACTGTTGGCCGGGCCCCTTTGGCAGAAATGTTTCACTGGTTTTAAGAAAACCAGACATTTTTTTATTTATCACTTTACTTGGCACAGATTAATTGTTAAGATAAATTATGCACAGGCAACCGCATGCCCACGCACACACACACACACACACACACACACACACACACACTCACACACTTTACAGTGGCTAAGGAAACAACAGCGCTATAAAAACCAACCTCATCTCCTTAAAACAGGCAAGGCTGTCCCTGGGCATCTTAACACAACCCATCAACTGTTAAACCAGATAGAGAGCAGTAAAAATCAATGCCCCCAACACTGCAAACAGCAGTCAGTGAGGTAGCATGGAGTTGAGAGGGAGAAGGCTTACAGCACAGAGAACGTCTGATATACTGTACGTAAATGCTGATTTCTATGCAAACTAAAAACTCCACAACACAGAATTCCCAGTTGAAGCCGGCAGTGTGTGTCTACGTGCGAGGATGGGGGCTCCCTCTACCATCGATTGCGAGCGAGAGAAGCCATTTCCCTCTAGCCAAGATAAAACACTTTACTATGAGCTGTCAGATGCTTATCAAGAGGAAATTAGCAGGCAAAATACAATTTTTCCCCCAAACAAACAGGTCAAGTGTTCCTCTTCAGGTTCTGTCCCTCTGTTTCCCCCTCGCTTTGTCACTCGATCATACTCTCTCTATCTCTCTCTCTCTGTCCCTCTGATATCATCACCTGTTATTTCCTGCCATTTAAATGGCAAGCATTGAGGAGTCAGGGCTGCATTTCATTCATCCAGCTCATTTGTAATAATAATTTAAAAAAAACAATGGAGGCGTTGTGCGCTACACGGCAAAAGCATGTTGTTGTTTCCAACATGCTCCCCCCCCCCCCCCCACACACACACACACACACACACACACACACACTCCTGCTCCAAGGACCCGATGCTCGCTCGCCTGCGCCCGCACGTACGTACGTGCTGACGCAAGTCCAATCCCCAATCTGCAGCGCAGATCTCACCAAAACAATATTTGTGTTTTTGGCCTGCAGTCCCCCATTCCCAGCTGGTCCGTTCAACAGCCCCTCCATTCCCTTCCAAGAGGAGCGCAAAGAGCGATGTTGAAGCGGGCGGCGGCCACCCCGCACAAGAAAGCACTGTAGGAAGAGAGGGCGGCTACGAGTAACAACACCAACTGGGGCCTGCATTCATCGCTCAGCAGGTAATTATGAAAACAACGTGCTCCCTGGATGGACACACTCTGATTTAGTTTTCCAGCACTTGCCCCCCCTAACAGTTCCCCGCGATAGCAACTTACATGATTACAAAGTCAAGATGCCCCACTTATGTGCCTGTAATTTGGCATTTAGGAACAGTCCCTTTAGCGAGCTTTTAATGCTGCCTCGCCTATGCCTATGATATCTCCGTTTTGGAGCAATGTCACAAGATATACGAGTATCACCTGGCAACATTGTTTGTCACCGCAGGCGTCACTGCATGCCTTCAATAGTAAACACAGCCTGCCAAATGGGGAAATATGTCATTTGAGTGTGTCTGTTATTGTGCCATCCAAACTGTTGGGGGTTGGCATTACAGGAGTAAGTGGTGGTGACCCTGTGATTACCTTTGTTGAGCAGTGCCTTTCTTGGCTGTCATTCAGCCAACCTCCCCCTTCGCCCCAACAGCCAGCGCTGTACCAAACAGGGCTCGGCTGTTGACACGCTGAAGTCATTTAAGATAATCCCGGAGATGTCTCTGTGTTTTCCCAGATTACATCTTCAAAGGGATATCACGGCTGGCAACCTCCACTTGAAAGGGAGAGAGACGCGAGCAGCTCGTTTTCTGAAAAGGAAGGGGGCGGAATAGCTCAAGAATGCAATCATGGGTTTTGTAGAGGGAGAAGGCCTGTCGTGGCTAGCTAGGTTTTGGGGGGAGGGTGGGGGGGATGGTGTGGGTTATATAGTCGAGAGAGAAAACACACCTGTTCCATAGGAGAGAACAGAGAAAGGGCAAAGAGAGAACTCTCACCTGGGTGACCTGACGATGGCTGTAAATCTCACAGCCAGACCAACGTGTTCTGGTGTTTGGTATGCTGCTGTGCAAGGTTAGATGGTCAGTAGCGGAGGCCAACATGCTTGCGCAACAGTGCGTTAGAGCAACTAGGCTATTTGTTATATAGGTTGGCAAGACTGTGCTTTGTTTCGACGGACGTGATCGTGATCAGGTGGGATTGGGCTTTATTATATGAAATATTGACACTTCAATGTTCGCTAACTGATAAGAGACAATGTAACAAGTGCATGTACTGTAGCACAAAAGCCTTTTACGCAGTCTATTCTAGCCGGCTGATAGCATCACAAACAATGCATTATTCTAGTACTTTCTTAACCAGAAGTGATTTCGTGAACACCTAGAACCTTTTGGGAAGGGAACCGTACAGAACATACTGTAGCTTCTATTGCTAAGGACAGGATAAATAAAAGCATGAAATTGTGACTCATATCACCAACAAATGTCAGCCGTGACGTCGTCTGTGAGTGTGACCAGTATTCCATGACTCACAGAGTTGCTCTCCCCCTCCGACTCTGATGGGAGGAGAACTCACTTGAGTCGTCTTCGTTTAACAAGGGGCCACAATGCAACGCTGATAAGATTGTTCAAATGTTTACCTCGCGCTATCTAGTGGGGCCTTGATAAAGTGCAAACGAGAAGAGAAAGGGACAGAATCGTACTGAAGAGCAGATATCACATAACAGCGACAACTAGTCCAGTTGTTGTCGGACTAGTCCGGTTTTCTTTCGGACGGATTTGTGACCACCCAAGTGAGTCAGAGGCCAGACCAACGGGGCCATGTGTGGTCTGACTACAACCAGTGACACATGTGCAGTATTAGGACGCAGAAAAAGCCCACACAAAGATGCAACCACGCATCCAAACAGCGGGCTATTTTTGAGTCGGCAGAGGGGGAAAAAAAACTGATATGTCATCAGCCAGAATCAGAAAAAAAGAGCTTCTATTAGTAGACTCACTTGACAACAGTGAGAGACCAGAAAAAGGACAATCCTAAATACATCACAACGCACGCCAAGCATGCTATGGCATCTGTGTGGTATTAGGCCCACCCTCCTCTCCTCCCGTGGTCTGGCTCACCCCGGGTTGAAAAATGAATGCAGCAAACTGACAACGCTCGGGACCGCTCCCGCTCTAGGTAGCAAGCAGGATCAATTACTAAAGCAGTGCTCTCCTCAGTGGCGCTGGAGACACAAGAGGCACTCTCCATCACCTCCGCGCGCATGTGTGTGTGTGTGTGTGTGTGTGTGTGCGGGTCAGGCAGTCTTTATGATAAGCAGAGTGAGGAGGAGGTGGTAATAGTCTGTTTGCTTCTCTCTAATGACAGCAGCAGAGTGGATTAGCGAGCCTGCTAACCCATCAGAAGCACTCTGCTCACTACAGACGGAGCATGTAAATAACCAGTTAGGGCCATTAGTGCAGAGCAGGAAGATGGAGGGAAGGGTGTGTGTGTGTGTGTGTGTGTGTGTGTGTGCGTGCACGAGAGCTAGACAAAGAAGAACCAGTGTTAAGAGCACCAGATATGTGTGTGTGTGTGTGTGTGTGTGCGTACATAAGTGGAAAGAAAGTGTGCTTTATGTGTGTCAAGGTGTGTGCTATTATTAACGGCCATAGGTGCCTATAAGTGTGCCTGCCTGGCTGGCTGCAGTGAGACTTGGCTACGCTGCACAGGTAGCCTACACATGCATCCGCCAGCTCCAGAGATTTCCGGAAAGTTCCAGTCAGCCGAGTTCATTGAAACGCGACGACACATCTGACGGGAGGATAAGGGAGAAAAAAATAAATAAAAGCATCAGCAGAAATGGCCGTGCGAGTAGCAGAGCAGCAGTAATCCGCCCCCCCACCCCCGGCTGAGCCACTTGTGCTTGCCACGCAGGCAGCCCTGTCAGAGGCAGCGCCCGTACAGCCGCCTTATCTGTGGCAGCCACGGGGCTCCTCTAATAACCTTGATGCTCCGCCGCTGAACGGACGGACAGACTGACAAAGCGTCCGAGACGGATTTCAGCTCCCCCCCTCCCGCAGTCTCGGGATGCTGTGTGTGTGTGTCTGTGTGTGTGTGTGTCTGTGTGTGTGTGTGTGTGGGGGGGGGGGGGTATGATGGGCGTGTTAGATGGGTGTGTTAGAGGGGATGGAGGGGTCCCTTATATTACAGCATGTAATACTCTCAAATACTCTCTAAAATGTATTATTATTATTATTATTATCATCATCATCTACAGGGTGGCTCCACCTATTATAGGCATAGGAAGTCATCCTGGAGAAGGCTTGTTGATATTTGAGCTTGATCAAAACAAAAACGCATTGCAAAGGCTAGGATATTGTTGTTGTGCTGCTATTTACGGAGCCAGGGCTGTGCACAAACACCAGATTATTTTCTCAGCACAGAACAGAGAGCTGGCGGACCAACAGGAGACATTTTGTGGATTTGACAAAAAGATGCATTAGCTTACAAACGCTTACTATACCTTTAAACTGGCACTTGGCAACACGCTGTGCGTTTATGGCAGTGGCCTTGCCCGCGCTAACCTGGGCACGTGGCCGGCACAGCGCCACCTGACTCCCCTCTTTATCGGCCAAGAGTCTATCAGACTTGGAGGATCATTATCACTGTTCAGAAAGGTCAAACACAGAGCCTCTGGTCTCTATACTTGTGATTTATGCTTTTGTCCCATTACCTCTGTTCACATTAATCTCCATCTGTAAATCTAATCAGCCCCCCCGCCACCCCTGTCCCCCCACATACGGAAGCCCCGGCCAACGGCTATAGCAGCTTATGTAAATATGGCGCTGTTGGCACAAGATGGCCAGCAAGCGGTGCGCTGGCGCAATGACGACACACGCCGATCAGCCGACAGATAGGCAGGTGCTGAAATGGAACAGGCCAATAAACGCGTAACTGCAGCCTACTTACCTTTGAATCACAACACAACATGAATGATTATATTAATTACATGCGATATCTCTGGACAAACTTCATATAGTTTACAAGGGGCTAAGGTAAATATAATATAGGAAATAGCAGGGTCCTAGTTCGGCAGACCTCCATTTGTCGTAGATGAGTAACCGGAGTATTGACATGCGTAAATGAGCGCGTCACTAATGACGTAAAAAAGCACAAAAAAACAGAACACTGTCAAGTGGAACCACTGACACCCATTCTCTGAGCTAACGCCGGCAAATGATCATTATGTTCCGGAAGTTTCCACGACCACTCGAAACGCCAAGAAAACATCTACCCTTCCGTGAAGCGTCAAAGCCGCTAAGGAGCCATATTTGGGACGGCTCTATTGTGGGCACGTACGACGTAAAGACCTAATCAGGTCTCTTGTGTGGAACTACCGCAGTGCCTTCCAAGAGTACTCAGTTGGCGGGGACTGATGTGAAACCCGTGTGGCCGTGACACGGAGACCCCCGTAGGCATGTCAGCCCGTCTCCACGTAGCTCTCAAATCACCGACGCACTGCGCTGCTTTTACTACACCTTCTGCACAAGTGACGCGCGCGCAATCTGACACGAATCCCCTGCGTCGCTCAGGAGAATCAGGAAGGAGGGGGTAGAGAGAGCAATGACTACAATTCCACTGAGTCCCTCAGCTGTAGACGTGACAAGTGCTGTGTGGGTGTGACTCTGACACAGAGGACAGTCACTCACCACTGGAGAGTCAGAAGCCTTCTAAGGCCCCGAGACGTGTTGCTAAATGCGCGGCCGCTTCAAAAGCGTGTTGATAAAAGCGCATGCCAGTCGTGCCGTACCATAGGAAACCAATGGTTTTGCTAGCGATGCGTTTCTAGCGACACGTCTTGGTGAGATCGGGCCCTAAGTTAAGAGTATGGGAGGCTAGTGCACAGCCTTCTGAATGTCTGGGCTAACCCAGAGATGTGTGCTTCTTCATTGGCATAAAGAAAACTATCCGGGCTGGGGGGCTGCAGCCATGGGGAAAAGCTGGCATTTCAGGTGTTGTGTTCAGCATCAAAATCTACTGATTTGATCAATGTTCAGCAACATCTTCTCAAATGTCTAATGACACTACAAAATATGTTATATGATTGTATGCCTAATGAAATATTTATCATTCTTTTTACCCCACGATAAGTCAGCGAAACAGACCATAAAATAAATGTGTTTAAAGGAACATTGTATGATTAAACTAATGCCAACAGTTGTCGCTGTCACAAGCATCCCACTTTAAAACATTTTGCCATGGTTGAAGTTAACTCGTGGTGGGAGGGGGGGCAATTGAAAGCGCTAATTTCTTTGACAGATATTATAAACACAAGATTTCTAGACGGTGACTGATATTTCCAAAATACAAGGAGAGCGCTCTGAATAATTGATGGCGCGGGAGCAGGGAGATTTTTAACTGCTCTGCTCCTGTTATCAATCATTCATGGGGTTTCCATCAAAAACACTCCAACCCCTCAAGTATCAAATCTCTCTTGAAGGTGGAGGGCCCACATTCAAACATCCCACTTAATCAAAAGCCACACAACGTGCGCTCCTTTCCCTCATTTTCTCTTGTGCAAATTAGGATAATAACTAGAATTTGCTAAATTGTTCACAGCGCAAGTGTGAAAACCAGGCATCTGAGCTGGGGTCTTCTGGGTAAGTGATGAGGGTTAATGGAAACATTCCAAATGTTTAAATCGCTCCTTCTCATTCTCTCTGCGTCATTTTGTCTCTAACACTCCCCTAGCCTTTTGCTCTCTCTGCAATACACGGCGGGGGTGTGTTAAAGCTCTATCCAGCTCTTTTTCCGCTCTACAAGCTGTGAGGCCTGCCTTGTCGAGGTCGAGCGGGAAGCGACACGCACCGTCGCCGCTCGGGGGGGGGGGGGGGGGGGGGGGGGGGGGGGGGGGGGGGGGGGGGGGGGGGGGGGGGGGGGGGGGGGGGGGG
>JAODUE010074511.1:0-15296 GCA_027564755.1 Amblyopsis hoosieri | reverse complement strand
GATTGTTGATTAGATAATTGCATTAATGAGAAATTGAACAGGTGTTCCTAATAATCCTTTAGGTGAGTGTATATATTCAAACTGCCCACAAAGCACTTCCGGGAACTATTTTGCCATCTCCATGAACCATGTGACCGTTGACAATTTTGAACTTCCATTGGCGTAACTCTGTTATTTCAATGGCTCTGGTTAAAACAGCACATCGTTTACAGCTCTTCTTGACCTGCAGTTTCTACATGATCGCAGTGTATAGAGAGCCTGAGTCACTTCCGCATTATGGGACTTTAGTTCGGAAAAAATATGTATGGTAGTCAACGGCGAGAATGTGATAATTTTTTGGTCCCATTTGAATTGTGACACGAAGTTTACATATGATATTTGTCTATTTAAAAGCAACATGTTCGACTTAAGAAAGTCGCAGTTTGTCATACATTTGTTGAAGACTGTGAAAATACATAATTGGTAAGACTACAAACCCATAAGTAGCGTAACTGTTGTCATGACGTTCTGTCGCCGCAAGCCGCAAGCCACAAGCCGTTGAAAGCATTGTTTTGGTGGCGTACTGTTTATTGTGCGAGACGAAAGCTGTAGTTCACTGAGCGGTTACACACAAAACTAAATAGTACTTTATAGTTTTACAACAAACTGCGACTGACTTGAAAAACGTGCTTTTAAATAGACAAACATCATATGTGTAGTTCGTGTCAAATCTCTTCCATTCTCCTCGTTGACTACTCTACATATTCTTTTCAAACTAAGGTCCCATAATGCAAAGTGACTTCGGCTCTCTATAGAAGTCAGGAGTAGCAGGCTGCTATAGGCCTGCCAACCACTTTGTTCAATGACCAAAATAAATATTTATAAACAAATGAATAATTAATTAATTCATGAATTAGTAATTAAGAAGAGACCACTGAAGTAAGGTCTCTGGTCTTACTATTTATAGTATATATTTAATTAATTGTTTTATTTTTGTTATATTTCTTACATATACATTATACAGTATTATTATTATTATTATTATTATATCATTTCTTTTTAAATGTGCAGTGGTTTTAAAATGTTCCTCAGAGCTGTATATTAAAATAGCATGAATCAAAATGATATAAACAACAATAGCCCCTGAAGGAAAACACATATTCATCAAATCAGACACAAGTTTTTAAAGGCAAGCTCACCTCCACCTTGACATCCCCCCCACGTCCCCCCGACGCTGCTCTGACCCTCAGGGCCGGAAAGGCCTGGGCTCCATCTTCGTCTGGGCGTCGGGGAACGGCGGGGAGCATGGCGACCACTGCTCCTGCGACGGCTACACCAACAGCATCTACACCGTCTCCGTCTCCAGCACCACGGAGAGCGGCAACAAGCCCTGGTACCTGGAGGTCTGCAGCTCCACGCTGGCCACCACCTTCAGCAGCGGGGAGTTCTACGACCGCAAGATCGTAAGTGCCAGAAAACCTGCTGCTCTCGCGTCCAACTTGAAGTTGTTATGTGAGTAAAATGCTCTAATAAATAGTTCAGATAGAAAGAGCTTGAAATATCCTTTGAAATGATGCCAAGATCAAACACTTTCACGTGTTTCACGGGTAATCACAACAGTGGTTGGACAGAAACGAGTATCTAAAAGTGGCGGTAAAAACATTGTTTCTGGTAATGTAAACCAATCAGAATCCCCAGAATAAGACAAAAAAAAGCTTTTCTTGAAAGGACCCTGAGAAAATCCTAAATGGGAGCATTTGTTTTGGTCTGAAATGCTGGTGTGCTTAGTGTGACATCTAGTGGCAGAATGTAGTATAGACACTATAGAACATTTCCAATCATTTAAGATTTCTTCACGCACTAAAGCAGGATGTCATACACAGCCACCCCAAAATAGGGATGGAGCACCCTATTAACCTGACATGCCAGAAGAATTGTTATCACATGTCCATCTGGGGAGCCATACATTGAAACTGTTTGTGAATGGCAGGTACTTTAAACCACGCTCGTATAGCTATAAACACGACGCTGATTGGAAAGTTCAGCTGCTACTCGGACACATTAAAAATGATTCTGAGGCTTTCAAGACTGATTCTCACGGCGAAACTAAACTGAGGCTAGCATTATGATGTCGAAGTGAAGTTTTTATTTACATTTGTTTAGGATAAGCAGTTAGGGTTATCTTATTTTGACTTTGCATTATGGCTTTTATATTGTATTGTAACATGTACTGCAATATGTGTTGTAAATATATTGTTTCTTATTCCTTTTTTTTTTTTTTACTTTTTTAATTATCCTTGACTTTTAAGTTCATTTTGAAGCACCTATGTGCATGTAATCTCTTAAAGGTTTAGTCTGCGAGTGTTAGCTAATACACTTTTTGTCGTATTCACTAAATATCTTCTTGCATCTTACTGTTCTCTGTGCGTGCTGAAATAATAATCCTGTACTACACAGCCCTGGCTCCGTAAATAGGAACACAAACAAAGAGGTAAACACCGCTTACACAACATATATGCCTTTGGCTTTGCAATGCTTTTCCAATGTGTGGGGCGGAGCTTCTGAGGGAGCACCCTATAGCACTGAAGGGGGCGGGGCTTCTGAGGCAGCACCCTATGGCATTGGCTCACTGAAGGGAGGTGTTTTTATTTGATTTGAGTTAGAAGTTAGCAAGCGCTCTTGACAATGACAGACCCTGCCTTTGTGTAGTGTAAAGCACTTTGAGCTACAGTTCTTGTATGAATGGTATAGTTTGTATGTTGTATAAAGTTTATTATATTATTATTCATATTCATATTCATATTATTATTATTATTATTATTTAGATTAGAGACCTGACTAAAAGAAGAATAATGCCGTCTAGATTGATGTAAATCTAAAAGGCTAGCTCTCAGTGGAGTTTAAAATAAGTTTGTGTGTGTGTTTGAGGAAAGGGGAAAATGGGAGTCGGTTGTAAAGCCAGCAGACGAAGCACATCTGAGGGGAGAAAAACAAAAGGTGCTCAAGAACAGCTTTGTGTGCAAAGTGTGCTCTCTGGCCTCTGCTCAATCCCCTTGTTTGTCTGCCCCTGCACCTCCCAGGCATCTCTCTGTCTCTGGTTGCTTTTCCTCAAGCCAGGCCATGATATGCACCAGCACCGACAGGGTACCACACAGGCAGTCTTCCTCTGCCATACATCTCCTGTCTGTCAAGTATTCTCATGAGCAACGGTTAAGAGCTCCAGCATAAACAGGACTTCATTATCCCAGATAGTCTTGTTTTATTCCTTCTTGCTCATGACCCCTGAACTAGTGAATTTAGTTTCTGTTTAAATACTGTGCTGTATCACACAGCCATAACAAATATGACGGGAAAGAGTATAGGATGACACCTGACTATTTCGGCCAATTTTGACCTGGGCCTTATTTTCCTTTTGGTAGAAAGATGTAATTATTCTGAATTAAATTAGTTTAGAGTTGTGTAACTCTTAAACTTTTCCAGGATATTGCTGTATTTTTCTGCCTGTGCAACAAGTACTAAGGATTACTGGGAAAAACCCACTTTAAACTTTTCAACAGTGTTTAAAGGTTTTTTAATATTTATATTTAATATTTATTAACACTATTTGTTTGCTTGGGTTGTTTCCATTGCAGTCTACAGAGTCTTGGCAGTGGAGTTTGCCAAAACTCTAAATTGAGGGATTATAATTGAATTTGTTCAGCAAATGTGAAAATAAGGCCCCATCATTAAAGCTATAGTCGGTCATTTTGGAGAAAGCTTGTTGATATCTGAACTCGATCAAAACAAAAACACTTTTGGACACACGTTGCCAAGGCTGGGATAGTGTTTGTTTGTGTTTCCATTTACAGAACCAGGGCTGTGTAGAAATGCCCTCTTATATGTTTCCAACGTGCACACAGACCGGGCAGCTATCGGACCGTGAGCCGATATTCCGTGACACTTTGACAAAGTGTATTGGCTGACAATCGCTGACTCCACCTTTTCAATAATAACAATTCCAACACTGAATGTGCTGTTGGATCTGGTGCAGGTGACCTCTGACCTGCGACATCGCTGCACGGACAGCCACAGTGGGACCTCTGTCTCCGCTCCCATGGTCGCCGGGGTCGTCGCTCTCGCCCTGGAGGCCAAGTCAGTAGCCTCTCTCTCCGTTCCGCTGCTTGCTCTCTGACCCGGCTATCTGCCCGCATGCTCGTCTTCCGGCTCCTCTCGGGGGAACACTCTGGTGTTGTGATCGCTTGGACCAGCTTGGCCTCGATAGGGAAGTTGGTTAAAGTGAAATGGAGTTTACTTTGAGTTAAACCCTTCACAGTTAGCATTATTATATCTTTACAACCTCAATTTAAACGTTTAAATGCTTGGGAAGTAATTCATTTGGTGGTTACATTTTATAAACCAAACTTAGCTTTTTTTCCCCCTACCTTTTCCAGGTACCATGGTCTGAAATACTACTCATGCATGGGGCAGGATACTTTAGCCCAGTTCCCCAGAGTTGGCCTACCTGTACTGTATTGTAGCTGTAAAAAATGCCTTACCCCTATCTGCTTCAATAATTGTACTCATTGCGTGTCGCTTTAGACAGAATCGTACCCACGTTACTCTGCTCAAAGTGTTTCTTCTTTACAAGCTAACGCATGACATTGTAGAAGAGACAGACAACTTAGAGGATTCTGATTAGAACTCTATGGGAGAACTCTTAAGTTCGTAATGGCAAATATGGCAGTTGGAAGAAAAGCATGTGCTTTTTAACAGTTGAAGCGTAACCTATTTAGTGTGGTTGCACTGACACAACCTGACAAATGCGCATGCATGTGTATAACCTAAAGTTTCAAAATGTTATAAGCAGTTTTAATAAGATTCGACTGGTGATTATATACTGTACATTTTGTTACCATTGAAAGTGCAGCTATGGCTCTCTTCCCTTTCATTTAAGAACTTGATACAGTAATACCTGCCCTCAGGCATTAGCAAGATGGCTGCCAAATGGCCAGGCTTGCCTAATTATAATGAGCGTTAGCAAGATGGCTGCCGAGTGGGCAGACTGTAGGTACCCGATCTGCCACCTGCCAGATCTGTTCTGCACATGCGTGTGATTGCACAATAGCACTGCACAGAATGGATCTGGCAGGCGGCACGGATCGGGTACCTACACAGCTCTTCCTATAAGGAGCGTTAGCAAGATGGCTGCCGCGTGGCCAGACCTGCCTATAAAGAGCGTTACCAAGATGGCTGCCGCGTGGCCAGACCTGCCTATAAAGAGCGTTAGCAAGATGGCTGCCGCGTGGCCGGACCTGCCTATAAAGAGCGTTACCAAGATGGCTGCCGCGTGGCCAGGCCTGCCTATAAAGAGCGTTACCAAGATGGCTGCCGCATGGCCAGACCTGCCTATAAACAGTTTGATAACGCAGGCGTGTGTCCACAGTCTGCTGTTGACGTGGCGAGATGTTCAACACCTGCTGGTGAAGACGTCCAGGCCGGTCCACCTGAAGGCCAATGACTGGAAGACCAATGCAGCTGGACACCGAGGTAAGAGAATGTCAGAGAATATGGCACACTGTGTTTATGACCTGCCGTTTTCAGGAACAGCCAGTCAAGGTGTCTGAAACAAAGCGTAAATAATACCTTCTAACAAAAATGTTTAGCATGCTACAGTATCATACTATAAAGGCATTCTTGCTGGGTTGGCCTGCCCTGTGCCAGTTAAGGATTCACCAGAGGAGACAACATGTTATATACAGTAGAGGTGGTTAGTGCCTGAATAATGTAACGTCTGTAGAGGTTTTCAGTTTAATATCTCACTCTCAAATTCCTAATATAATGTGTGTGTGTGCATGTGTGCGTGTCTGCACGTGTGTGTGTGTGTGTGGGTGCTTGTGTATGTGTGAGTGCATATGTGTGTGTTTGCGTGTGTGTGTGTGTGTGTGTGTGTGTGCCAGTAAGCCACCTGTATGGCTTTGGCCTGGTGGATTCTGAGGCTATGGTGCTGGAGGCTGAGAGGTGGAGGAACGTTCCTGCCCAGCACAACTGTACCACGACGTCTGAACCGCACACCAGGTGAGCTGGACTCCATCACTAGTGATGTGACCATGACAACAACTGCTCTCATATAAACAAAATGAATGATTTCTGGTGTGTGACCTGGTGTGTGAGATGGTGTGGGACCTGTACAACTATTGACAAATGATTGACTATTGACACTTTGGATAAATCTCATCCTATTCCGGGTTTTCTGATTGGCTCAACCCCCAGTGAGGTGAACTGAAATAACGTGACCAGACGTCCCGGTTTGCCCGGTATTGTCCCGATTTCAAGATGGATGTCCCGAGTCAAATATCTGTAAAACACGAAATTGTCCCTACTGTAAAGGCCAACGCCCATTGATGGCGTCTGAGACGTGTCGATGGCAAGGTTTAGAACTCCGTTCTCTTTCTTGAGCATCAAGCCATGAACACACATTGAATATCTGCAGATTGTTGAGCTCCTCCATCAATTTGTCTTGAAGTTTCTAATGTAAAAGTGTATTCCTTGACGCACGACCGAACAATGCCACCAGTGGGCGCTGGTCTTAAGCACTAGTGCTGTGACCATGGCAACAAATTGTCCTATACTGGGTCTTCTGATCAGATCGACTCTGCGTATATATCACTGTACGTTACGGGAATGTCAAGGAGCTCTGTTGGGATTTGCTGGTCCTCATTTCATGTCATGAGGATTTGAATATCAACAATAACAACAACAACAACACCAATACAAACGCCATGATAATTGTATGCTTGTGATGGCATGAAGGCGGAGGAGCTTGGGATTCTCAGTGGATCCATGCTCCTGTGACAACTGGTTATAACCACAGCGCAATATGAAGATGGATGCCCGTGCCATGCAAACCGTTATGGGTTGTGAATGCATTGAGCGCATGTGTATTTCAGCCGAACATGCTATTCTGATTCACATCAAAACAGTGACAGTAAGCAAAGCGCTCATGTATTATGCGTGTATACACTACATTGGTAACTAAATAACCTGCTCTACGTATCCTTTGCAATACTTGTGAAATCACATACAGACCAGATCCATGGAAAGAACAGAGTTACGTCATCTCTGTTCACTCCAATGGAGCCTCAAAATAGTTCCCAGAAGTTAGCCCGAAATACTAAAAGTACCCAGATACATTTGATTTAAATGTAAATTGGTGCATTTATTGATTACTAATTGCCAAAAAATTAAGTTATATATCTGTGTGTGTATATAGTATATATTTATATCTATTTTCAAACTGCCGACCAAGCACTTCTGGGAACTATTTTGCCATAGGTTTATCTCCGTGAACCATGTGACCGTTGACAATTTCGAACTTCCGTTGGCGTAACTCTGTTATTTCCATGTCTCTGACATGGACATGTGGATATTAATCAAAGAACATTGTAAGAATAAACTCTTTCCACTAGGTCAAAAACTGTTCAGAGAGGAGTGTGGTTTGTGTTTTCATAGCCGATGTCAAAAAATGCCATTTTAAACATTTGATGCGCTGATATTGGAACATATTATCCTAAATTCATTCCAGATGTTTGTTGTGACAGATACAAAGCTATTCTGCATTCATTTAAAGCTGCGTCATCCAATATTTTCCCATAACAAGCATGCTAATACTAATATCCTGTATATTATCAATGTATGAATCTGCATGCTCATGGGTTCTGCTACACAAACCCATCTACAGCACACTATTGGGAAATCATCGCAGGCAAATAACTATGGTGGAAGGAAGTAATGAAAGAACACTGAAGCCAGAAGTCTGGCAGCAAGCAAAGATAAACATTGGCATTCGTTAAACTATATTAAATATAAAAATCATCTGGGAAGCAACATGGGGTAACAGGTTAATATAGCAAGCTGTACATAGCTTGATACTGGCTTCTTGGATTCAAAGTAGTTGTTGGCAGAGCAAATTCACAAACTGGATGCTGGTGTTTTGAACGTAGGGTTTGTTACGCCCCCAAGCTATAAAGGTAAGTCCTGTTTTGCTAAGTTAACAAAAACCAACAGTGCTGAAAGCCTTATAACTTATTTGTTGTTACATCTGGAAGTTTCCTTTTAATATAACTTCCACAGCTGGAAGGGACTTGAATCCCAGATCATTATCACTGCTTTTGCTTATTAGGTATGAATGATTAACATGCCCTTAGAGCAGTTCTCAAGACACGCCTTTCTCCTTTGGTCATTAAGTCACGACAATTATTACATTTTTGAGCCAATCAAATTAATTTCACAAAAGAATGAATGCAGTAATACACAATGTCCCAGAATATAATTCACTGTTCATTAACAAATAAAAATGACAAAAATTACCAAAATGAATACTGCAGATTTTTAACCTACAAAGAAAAAAAAAGCAAACAATCGGAAGTTCGGTAAATGTTTAAAAAGTTGGGAACCACTGGCTTGGAGGGTATAATCAGACACATTATATAGAAGAGACTTCTGAATACAGTTCTTAACTTCAAAGTAGTTGTTGGCACATATCCCGCCCCTCTCCCCAAAGAACCAATAATGCTGATGCATTGACACATTTTGATGGGCCCTGGTTGCCAAAATGGCTGCCAAGTGGCTAGGGGACAGACAGATTTTAATATGATGGCGTCACAATGTATCTCAACGGTTGTGCTTGTTCGGCTACAGACAGATTTAAGCTTCACACATACACTTTTGATTCAGTACACTGCTTTTATGCATGTAATAAAGATGAAAAATGAAGACACACCTTGGGTCACTGAATATAAATTAGTTTTATGGCACCCATAAACATGTTAATTAAACAGTAATCTGTCTCAAGCGAGACCTGGCCAATATTGATGACAGAATATTCTACTTTTTCCCACTTTTCTGTCCTTGTAAAGAAAAATGTACTTGTTTGTTATAATGTCAATGGCAAAGCATAGGTTATTAGACTAGAGTAGAGGTTATATGGTTATTAGAGGTCTGTGTGCGACCAGGTGTGTCATATTTTCATAATACGCATGTGTTAAATGCTTGTCACGCCCCGTAGAGGTGCCATTCAATTAAACTGGAAGGTAATGAGATTTAAAACAGATTAGTTTTCATATGCTGATGGTTCACATTCAATCTGTTATGCGAGAGAGTGCATAACTGTTTGCTCTTTCATTTCGCTGCCATCTGCTTGTAAAACATTAGCTACAAAGTGGATTATAATAAGCTTCCACATTTATTTATTTTTTTTCTTTAGTGATCAATACGCTGCCACTCTGCAATTAAAAGAAATTACACCAAATTAAATGAAAGGCGAAGAAAAACTTTTAATTTGATAGTGATTTGATTACCCAGGGCATATGTGGACACAACCATATGCCTGTGTTATGCAATGTGAAGCATTTATCTGTTGACTCAGCTTCACAACACAGGGAAGCACACACACACACACACACACAGCCCTATTTAGTTTTAGCCTGGATCTGAAGTGAATTGATAGGTCTGTGTTTTATTTCCACTCTCGTTCAATTGAGGGTTTATGAGAGAATGAAAAGTTCACTGCTCGACAGCATATGTGTATTGTGTTTGTACTTGAGTGAATAGCTACACTGAATAAACACATTTGTATAATGTCACCTATAGTCAATTCTACATAGTATGTCTGTAATTGAATTATCAAATCTTTAAAATGCCATTCTATGTCAAACCAAATCGTATTATTTTGGTAAGATGCACGACAAACATGTATCATCAGCATTAATCAAATAATTTAGTGACAGATTATATGCAGCTACAATTCATTTTTATTAATTGCCATTGTATAGAATGCCATTGTATAGAATGTACTTTACGCTCGCTGGTCACCAGGAACAACGTGAAGGAATCCGTCTGTTCTTCCACTGCCCACAGGTATATCCGTGCGGGCCACAGCCTGAACAGCACCCTGATCACCTCCGGCTGTTCAGACCAGGCGGAGCAACGCGTGACCTTCCTGGAGCACGTGGTAGTAAAGGTCACGATTGTCCACCCACGACGAGGAGACCTGGAGATTAACCTCTTGTCTCCCTCTGGGACGCCCTCACAGCTACTGGCCAGAAGGTGATGACAACACTGCACTAGGAGGGTGAGATGGGAAAATGAAGTTAAAGGTATCGTCAGCTATTGTGAGCTAAATGTAAGGTAACACACAATCCTCGCATTTCGCAATACTTCTACACAGCCCTGGCTCCGTAAATAGGAACATAAACAAAGTGGCGAACACCGCTCACAACAACAATGCCTTTGGCTTCGCAATGCATTTCCATGTGTGGTCTGTCAATGATTAGTCAAAACTAGTCAGTGAAATTCGCAGTAGATCATACAATCCAGCATAAAATGTAAAATAATCCATGTTAAAAGAGTGTGCATGGTTAAAACACACACAACTGAACAGTTATTTAAAAATATAAATGTTTTAGTTTATTTTGACTAATCTGGCCTACAACACTCATTCCATATGAGTTCATGGCATGTGTTTGCAAACACACATGGCCGCTGGACTAAAGGTTATAGTTTACGTCTAACCATTTATGTTTACCGAAAACTTTGAATGCACCTCAGAGGGCTTGACTTGAGACAGAGAGCAGCGATAAAAAGGTGGCATTGTTTAATCAAATGTTAAACAGTTTACAGGACGCTTGCTAACTTCGAGCTCAAATAAAAACAAACTCAATCAGAACCCACCTCTTCAGAATACACCTCGGGATCCCAACCACTGATCTCCCTACCCCTTAGCACTTCACTAACAGACCTCTCTAACCTCTGTCTTTCTCAATAAAATAAAATAAAAAAGTGTTTTGGGTTGAGAGCTGTGGTGATTCTGCAATTGTGCATATTTCAACCACTTACCCTTTACATTTAACAGCTAATTCAACTAGCTGCTTGCTGAAAAACTTGGATGTCATCTACTTAGCTAGCTTAGCGGAAGCAGAAGGATTTGCGAGATCATGTGAGAATCCATCTTGCACAAGCACATAGCTTGAAGTTTGAAGTTGTGTGCCTGAACTGTTCAGGCCAGTCGGTGTCATATAAGGTATTACTGGCAGCTACGGGCGTGGTTTAGATGTGATCGCCTGCCAAGTATGTTTTGAAAGTGCCCGCCTATTTCCAAGCTGTTTCAAAGGACAACTTTTCATATGTGTAATAAACCATCTGGCGACTGGCGTGTCAGGTTACCATCTTTCTCACATGCCTTTTCCTTTCATTTTACACACAGAGCATTTGATAATTCAATCGAAGGGTTTAGGAACTGGGAGTTCATGACTGTCCACTGCTGGGGAGAGAAGGCAGAAGGAACATGGACCCTGGAAATAGTCGACTCTCCATCGCAACATCGCAACCAAGAGGTGCTAGGTAAGTCTGTAGCATACCACACACCTGTAACAGACCCAAAGAGCAGAAGTGCGTACAGAATTGGCGAACATGTTTGCTTTGAATTTGAATTTTTTATGTTTTCTGTAAACATTCTATAAAATATTAGATTTAAAACGTCACCCTTCGTCCATCTTCAGTGTGTGTTCGCCGAGAAGTACCTCCTTAAACCGTTTGCTTATGTTCGCAAATGTTTGTGGCAAACTCAAAGCAAACGGAAAATGTTCTATGTTCGCCAATTCTGAACACACCGCTGATGTCATTCTCTTCTCTCTGGTTTACTTACACACTGATTCCGTCTCTTGCTCCAGGCAAGCTAATAGATTGGACGCTGATCCTTTATGGCACTTCTGAGCACCCGTACCAGTCCTACGGTTTTCAGAACTCCAGATCCAGGATGCTGGAGGCTCCAAACCCTAGTGGAGAGCCCACGGTGCCGGACCAGACTCTGGACGGTGCCGAGTTACAGCAGGAAGACGAATACAGTGGTGAGGAAGGAGGGCTACAGATGGCAGAATTAAACTAATGTTTCAGTGTGATGATGGGAAACATGCTGTGAATAGAGGTACCAGTGTTTGTAATGAAGCAGTGGGGTATGGAGAGACTGAGAGTAATGTGTGTATCCGTCAATTCACAAATGCAGATTCAACACTTCACACACTTTCAGATTCAAATTGACATTTCATTGATGAAAGCACACATAAATAATTAAATTTCAAGTTTTTATTCATAGATAGACAATTTGGATACTATCTATTTGTACAAATCAAAGCACATTTATATACTGTAAATGCCAACTTACAAGTTAAGGAATTTTGTGTCTGTGGATAGCAAATCACATTTGTAAATCGTGGAATATTTGTAGGTCACGGTACTTGGATTTATAAATTATTTTGAGACATTTCTCTCCCCATCTGTGGCCCAGATCTCAATTAGAGTTAGCGAGTGAGTGCAGTGATGTTGCTATTTATGCTAACGCAGCAGCTAATGTTCATCCAGGGCCGTGCCACAGCGAATGCGGAGACCAGGCCTGTGATGGCCCAGACGCAGACCACTGCCTCAACTGCATCCACTTCAGTCTGGGGAGCCTGAAACGTGGCAGGTAGCATGAGGAGCTCATTCATGCACACCAACAAGCCCGTCTCCTTGTTGCTGTTGCTCATTGTTAGCTTATAAGGTGCTATTGTTACCCCTCGCTTCCACCAACTGCATCCAATGTGTTGCGTTGCGTCGGACGTCACTCATCTAGTGTCAGTGGGGCTGTCCGAATCCATGCGCACTGGTCTGCTTTGCGTTTCGAATGCCGCATGCGTTCAATATTTTCAACTCTTGCGTAATTTTACTGTACGGCAACGTACAAGATACAACCGGAAGTTTGGAAGTACCCAGCCAGCTAGCTAGCTATTAGCCCTGCTAAAGTAATGGATATTGTTTGTGTGCTAAAAGCATACTTTTCTTTTTTTTCTTTCGGCGAATCTCTTAGAAGTCATTTCATGCCCCTTTTTACTTGTTGACCCAGTTCCTTGACTTACACATCGACATTGCTAATGCCAAAAACAACTAGAAATACTTGGTTTTCATGGAATGGGTCCTTTAAAGAGGCCAACCCTCAGAAGTCTCTCCACTTCATGTCTGTTTCTTCTTCATTGTTTTGGGGCACACGCTTGTATGTAGATGTATCCCACAGTAACCCAGGCAACACCACACCGGTTCCCTCTCTTCTGCTTGTATCCCAGGACCTGCGTCAGCCACTGCCCGGCGGGCCACTACGAGGATGCGGAGGGCCGGCGCTGCAAGCGCTGCCTACGGGGGTGTGAGCGGTGCCCGTCGGCCGCCGTGTGCACCGCCTGCCGCCACGGCCTCTACCTCGCCAACGCCGGCAACGCCACCTGCGTCGACACCTGTCCCGCGGGGTTCTACGCCGACGAGGGTAAGTGTGGGGTGATTTTATCCAAAGCGACTTACATGTAGTTTGCTGGACCGGTTGACACCAGCATTGTAACTAACCATTATTATATTAGAATAGGTCAAGCTAGCCTGGTGTAACCAGACCATCTTCATGAAGTGAATAAGGTCTGGCAACGCCCCATTGGGAAGTGGTAACAGTTATTTATTCTTACTGGGCGTAGACCTCTGCTTAATGTTGAAACTATTGGACAGTGTTGAACCAATCGGTGTTGCTACAACTGTTTTGATCGCCGGTCTCATCTAGCTCTACCACCATTTAGAAACACGCTTGACTTCAACATCATCCCACTTAATGTGTGCTTGCTGTGTGACCACTAACACCAACGGGGTTTCCAGACTATAATCTCTGAGAAAAGAATTGAGCTGAGAGCAATAGATAGAATTGAGCTGAGAGCAATAGTCGTGTGGAGCCAGGCTAGAAAAACGCAAATGTGTTTTGCCATAGGGGGCGAGGCATTCGCCATGAAGCGTGCCTGGAGGTTTTCTCTATTTCTTGAAGGGGATGGGGTAAAAATAATAATAATAACACTGAGATTAACAGAGAAACTGCAGTGTTCTTGTTGCTGTTATTCTGCGACACAAGTCCTCATTTGGGGGTTTTCATCAACCTCGCAGATCTCTACCGCAGTGTGTGTGTGTGTGTGTGTGTGTGTGTGTGTGTGTGTGTGAGATAGAGATTAAAATATCACAAAGTTGAAAGCGCACACCTTGTGTAGATAGGTGCTGGCTGGTAAACGTCAAGGAAATTCAAAAGGAAGCCGCAGAAAGTTTAATATATAGAAACCAATGTTTCGACAGTTATGCTGTCTTCCTCAGGGTATAATGATATCGTTATCGTTATGAATCATTATACCCTGGGGAAGACAGCATGACTGTCGAAAAGTTGGTTTCCTAATATTAAACTTTCTTGCATCTGAGCTCCAGTGTGCGGCTTCCTTTTGAATTTCCTTGTGTGTGATAGAGAGTAACTTTTTTTATGGGGATTTCATATCTCCATAGCAGAACATAGTTTGTTGATAACAAATGTTTGGGATTCTGGAATTGGACTGCTAGCATCCTATTGGGGATAGTGGCAGATTTTGGGTATTAATCTCTCTCTCTCTCTTTCTCTGTCATACTCTCTCTCTCCTTCTCTCGTCCAGTCCAGAGACAGTGTGTGAAGTGCCACAAGGCTTGTATGACGTGCCTCAGGGAGGGCAGCCGCTGCACCTCCTGCAGTGAAGGCTACAGGTAATCAGGCACCTGCAGGTCAAGGGTCATCTGCAGGTCAAGGGTCAAGGTGAAGGCTAGTGGGCATCTGCAGGTCAAGGTGAAGACTAATCAGGTCATTGCCTACAGGTGACCTTTGCCCTTTCAACCTCCCTTCTACCCTCTCTGTAGTCTGGCAGGGATGACCTGTGTTCCCGAGTGTGTCAACGCCACCTTCTTCCACCTGGAGGAGATGACCTGCAGCCCGTGCCATGTGTCCTGCAGGATGTGCACAGGTGAGGGTGTCCACCTGGTGTTTGAATGAGGAACTGCGGCCTTTCCATGTGGGCGCTGATGGGGCAGTAATAGTAATAGTCAGGTGTTGGAACACAAAGATAGAGCGTTTCCAAGGGAGCAAAAGTGGAGCGGTCTCTAACGTGGGCATGTCACCTGACATCAACTACATTTTGCATTGGCTTGCATGGAGCGCTGGAACTTTCTTGGAAAAAATATGGAAATTTGAATGCAGCTGTGTATTCTGCATAAAGGGGGATCTTCTACTGTATATAACTCGATGGGATTGGAGTCCCAGAGTGTTGGCATACCTGTAAGCATCCTTGAGAGAGTTGTCTAACCCTTTTACTCTTCCTCCTTTGTAAATCACTTTGGATTAAGTAACCTGTGTGTGTCTATATACACTCACCTAAAGGATTATTAGGAACACCATACTAATACTGTGTTTGACCCCCTTTCGCCTTCAGAACTGC
>JAODUE010074500.1:0-15298 GCA_027564755.1 Amblyopsis hoosieri | reverse complement strand
TGATTTTCATAGTTTGTATGTGTTTATATTAAGCCTCTACATCCTTTAATGACATGCTAAGACTAAAATGACTGATTCCCCTTGACTATCCCTTTAAAACATGTTTTATGTTGGTGAGTTTTTTACAACCACCCGTACCTCCAACAGGTAAGATCATTGTGTAAAACACAAGTGTTCTTTTGAACAAAAGGCATAGGGGTTATATTTTGAAGTAAATGCAAATGGGTTTAAACCATGTAAATAATTTCACAATCCCCATTAAAAACATCTTGCCACCCCTATGAGGGTCCCAACTCAGTTTTGCAACTGCTGGTTTACGCATAATTATGCCTTCGTGGAAACACGAAAACAATCATTGTTTTAATCAAAAGAGGAGGAGCACTAATGACTAGCCTCCTCTAGCAGTCATTGGGTTCATCACCCACTTCACCGCTAGCTAATGCTGCTTGTGTGTCATTTGGATGATTTAGTCTAGTTACATTTTAACCTGCACAAGAGTGGGAAGCCAGATTCCACCATCACGGCAGAATATGATATGTTTCCAGTGTCTTTTCTGACACTGTGGCTTTTCAATTAATTTAGCATATTTCATGATTATTAATATTACATACTGTATTGAGAAAACACTGTTTAAGGTTTACTTTGGCTAATGATTAACCTTTATTTGCTCTGTTAAAGTAGATTATTTAATAAATTCATCATATTTAAGTCAAAAGCAAAGGGAGAATCAAATGAGAAAGGAGAGAGTGGGAGAAAATAAGACGAATAGTTGTCATAAGGGAACGCCTTCATGCGTACACACACACACACACGCACACAGTACTTTAAATCCAAACCACAATCCATATGTGGTTGATGGGGTCTCTTCGGGGGATACAGTTCTCCAGCTAAGCCACAGCTTTACATATTAAAACATTTAGCAGAATTACGTTTAATACTGTCTCTGAAACATTAAGCTAAATGATTTACAATTCATAAGCAGTCGGTAATTTAACTCTCGTCTCAACTCCACTGGCGCTAGACACGCGCACGCACGCACGCGCGCGCACACACACACACACACACACACACACGCACACACACAGAGGTCTGGTTGAGGATCCTTGCAGTGCAGGCAGTAAGCTGCTACGCACTGCTAGCTAACAGGTGGGGAAACGGGGAAAATGGGGGGGGCAGTTGAGATGAAACAATGAGTGCTTCATCAGAGCGAGCACAGAGACTGGCTGCATCTAATCACAAACCGTTTGGCCTAAAAGGTTTCCCTGGCAACCTGCCAGACCAAAACAGACACCGCTGGTTGCCATCAGTGTGTGTGTGTGTTTATATAGGCCTGTTCATATGGGCAATAGTACATGTGAATATTCCAGCTACATTATGTGTGGTTTAAAGAGTGCGCATGTGTGTGTACAGTATGTACATACTGCCTCAGTTGCTGAGCTGGTCATCTCTCCAAGGGCTCCTTCGCCATACATACACTGTATTTCAATGTTCCAGAATCCTTAAGGCCCATTTATGCTTCTGCGGCGAGCTTACTGGCCTACGGCATCGGCGTAGCATATTATACTTCTGCGCTGGTCTGTCGGCAGCGCGGACCTGTGCACGTTAACTGTGCATGCGATTGATGCGAATCCCCAAAATGTGCAAGTGTCATGCCTCGTTTGTGCCAGAATTATAACACATATTGAGTGTAAACGTTTTGAAATAAGCATATAACCATATTTATTTCCAGCGAATCTCTTAGTTACACCAACATGTATCATCGGAATCAATCTGCCGACACAAAATAGTCTTTATAAGAGACCGCTTTTCGTACAAGGAAATCCCACGTCTCTCTGCGTCACTCCTTGATGCCGTACCCACGCCGTAGCCTGACGCGTTGGTTACGCCCTATCCGTATGTTATGCCATAGCTTTAACGCAGAAGCATAAATAGGCCTTTACATTGTCACAATTTTACAATGTCCTTTGTGTTGTGTGTGCGTGTGTCTGCATGTGTGTGTTCTGTGTGTGTTTGTGTGTGTGCTGATAGCGCTGGCAATGTTCATTCAGTAATTATTGTAGCACGTCACAAACTTCTTCATTGAGACTAAATGGACTTAAGTGGTTTTCTATTTTCTATTCAATACTTATGGTACACACCACCAAACACACACCATGCATATTCAAACATCAAACAGACATAGGAGGAAATACTGTACATCCCTAAAACAAACAAGTAAAAAGACAAATGGCATAATAACGTGTAGGCACAGACATGCACACACGTGTGCGCACGCACACACGCACGCACACACACACACACACACACACACACACACACACACACACACACACACATCTAATTAATTTTAAGCACATGAAAATATTATGGCCTTGTTTCTGCTGCTCTGTTGAATATTTCAGATGCAGCAAAACCTCACGAGATGCATTTTGTTTCTTCTTCACTCACGGCATAATGAACGCAATAAAAACGTACAGCCTATATCCCTGTTTACAAGGCTCATAATCACCCAAATGTCTCAGAACATAATTGATAATTGAAAGCAAGAGGGACACCATTATCACGATCATATACTGTATATACATACTGTATGTGTGCATGTGCATGGGCCTTTAGATTCTATCCAAACACAATTTCAGCACGACTTGGTGGGGAAGAATTCCTCTCAAACAAGGGACTTCAATTTGAAACACTAAACACTTTCTATTTACAATTGCACTTAGATCAATACTTATAGTACTTGTAATTTTCTGTAAGGATACAAGATCTTACCACTAAGAAAAGCTCTTACTCCCTAGTCACCTGTATGAGGTCAGTGTTTTGCTTACGGACGGTAAGGTGCTAACAAATTATAACTGTTTTCCTATGGGAAGAGCCGTGGACCCCACTATGTGGTACCGCTACCCTTGGCGTTGCGCATATCTTGACATTTCCCCCTAGCGCTGCGCTCAAAGTTAGAATTATTTCAGCTTTGCCATCAGTTGTTGCTGACCTTTTAAAGCACAACCAATGACATAACAGCTGTATGTGAGTGACAGAAACGGCAGTGAAATTACGAATCCATAGTTAACGTAGCCCGTAGCTTGGTTAATATTATGGGTTAGTTTTCCCTCTGATTAAGGTTATTGTTTAATTATTAAGTAAGGGTAGTACTCTCAATGTTATAGTCATATGTTAAAGTAGAGACAACCTGGTTGTTCAGAAAGGAAAAGTACAATAAACAACATTATAATTATGCTTTTAATATTGGCACAAATGTATATATACTGTATATACATACAATACTGTATGCATGGCACTATGCTTTCTGTATGCTCTGCGCCCTAACTCGCAGTAAGCCAAGAGCACATTTCTCATGTGAAGGCGCCTTTACAGTAGATGGGACAGGTGACTGTTAAAAGGTGCATCTTTACAGAAGTCCAGCCTGAGGCCGAGTGCTCTGAACACTAAGTTTCATTGTGTCTTGGATTTTAAATGTTAAATCAAACCAAGTGAATGCCTCGCCTGGCTTTGTGAGTCAGATAATCATCCTTTCATCCCTTTTTATCTGTGATTAAACACAACTGATTAATTAAAACAGGGCATTGAATGCAGCTTACTTGGTGGCATTTAATGAGTCTATTGTTTAGCTTCCAATTTGCCATCACTCGAGTCCCCACTGTTTGGCAGAAATCACACATTTGTCATGTAGACATTAAAGGGATTTCTTACTTTTACGTTTTCCACTAAATTAAAATACTGTAAATGACTATTATAATGTCACAGGAGCATGTTAGCACACCGCACATTAAGTTATTGTGTGCAAGACATTAACACATTTAAGTGTAAAACATTTTTAAAGTTTGTATAATTGGCTTTCTTATAACAACCACGTCTCGTCTCATCTGCTGGAATGTACTGTCACACCCAGGTCCGGGGGTGAGATCAGGCCACCCTCTGGCCGGCACGCTGCCGCGTCGGGTCGCTAGCCACCGGTCAGACCTACATGGCAGTCCTGCCCCTCCCCTGTCCACGCACCTGTTTTGTGTTCTCCTCTCACACCTGTTTCATGTTTATTGATTAGTCTGTGTGTATATATTGAGTTGCTGTTTGTTTGAGAGTCTGCACTTGTCATAGTTGTTGCTTTATTAAACGCCTGAACGTTTTTATGGTTTGTGTGCAAATCGTTACATGTACTGTTATGAGACTATGATGGCGACAGAACTTTACCACATTTAAATATAAAACATTTTAAAAGTTTGTTTATTGTCTCATTTCATCTGCTGGAATGCACTGGTTCGGAATATGATGACGATGCACTGGTATGGGAACTATGATGAAAATAAGTAGGTTCTATAGTCATGTCAATAATATCTAAATAGTTATTTGAGTAATATCTCAATGAAACCCTGTTGAGTTCGACTCACTTGCATGTTTGTGTGTTCTGGACCTGCCACATCGATGTGGGTGAGTCTTGACAGACTACAGACCTGTATCATTTTATATACGTTTTCAAATTGAACAGAATGACCAGATAAACCGACCTGGAAGTTCCAGTGTTTCCAATCCAACAGCAAAGTTATTTATGACTGAACAGAGCTGCCCTTCGAGCTGCACCGTGGTATAGCTACGCATTGAGCCATCACACGTGTTGTCAGATCAGGTGCCTATTCCTGCAGCGTGCTGGTGTCATTGGGGAGACAGCCCGCGTGCTCACCTTGCTGTACAAACGCCCCGTACACGATCCAGATGGCGCTGTGCAGGGATCCCGACCCCACGCCGACGGACGGCTGGTCTGCTGCTGCATTCTGGGTAGCGGCGGAGCGCAGCGCCTGCAGTCTGTTCAGCAGGAAGATGAGCACGCCCACCACAGGAATGGCCCCAACTATGCAGGCCCAGACGGCCAGGTCGAACGGAGCGAACAGGGAGAAGATGTTAATCTTCTCCTCAGGTTTCCGCAGCAGAATGCCAACGCTGTAGTCCAGGTAGCGCTTGCTGAAGTCCACCACGTTCTCCCGCTCTGGGGTGATGGTAATGGCCGACACGGCCAGATCTGCCCTCTGGAGCGGAACACACACGGAAAACAGGTTAATAGATGGATGGACAAACTTAAAGATGTAATCTAACAATGTTGGCAATGCAGGATGCCTCGTGCCATGTGTGTGTGTGCTGTCTTCATAACACTGTACCACAACAGTGTTTACTACTTTCTTGTGTTGTCGTGAAACAAGCTTGGGAGTTCATTTAAGGTAAGGCGGTGATATATTTGAACAGATCAAACATTAATGTGGCAATAAATCTTTAAATTGCAGATATTAAATGCTTTGGAACATTCAGCATGACTCGTGTATGAAAGAAGGGTGGGGAGCTTAGAGTGGGCTCAAATAGAACAAATGTGCTTTACAATCACAAGTACAGGGTTAGCTTTAATAAAAGAGACTACATTACTTGCACATGGAGTGCAAATGGACGTATGTATTCTTTAATGTTTATGTTCTAGTGGGCTGTGTGGAAAACACAGCTTCAAGTCGAACTTGGTTGAGGTCAAGAGGACAACACTAGGAAACAGAGAGGGGTGGGTTAGTGTGGGTGAGGTGGAAGCAGTGGGTGTAAGGCTTGGAGCCAGGCAGGGTGTGGGAGGAACTCCGGTTTCTCAGACCTGGATTAAGCATAGTCCTAAACTAAGAACATTTTTAAATGGAGTTCTTTGTTGAATCTTTCTTCTAGTATTAATGTGTGTAATCTGTGTGAAACCGGCCAAAAGTGTTTAACAGGAGTCGCGTGGCTAACGTTTGATGGCCGTGTCCTGTCATGCCCTACCTTATTGATGAGTTCTCCGATCATGCCATTCCACGAGCCGTTGGGCAGCTGAGATCCATACTTACTGTCTCCCACCTGGGAGAACAAACAAACATTATTTAGCCACACATTGCAAACAGACGTCTTAGACATTGTAATATGTGGGGAATATGTATGCAGGACAGGTGCAGATAGGAGCGCACATTGCACTGTAGAAGATGCCTGACCTGATAAATCTCATATTTGAAGCCCAGGATCTTGGCCAGGGCGTCGAGGACATCGATGGAGAAGCCCTTGTATCTCTTGGGCTGGCCTAGAATGTTCTCCGCCACCATGACAAAGGGGTCCTCCTAAAGGGATCAGACGCAAAGGGCATCCTCATCAGTGTGTGATCTCAATATCACATTAGACTGACAATCACAACAGCTAATGCGCCGAGTGAGGCATAATTGCTAATTCGTGTTGCCCTATCGTCACCTATTGCTTCCTAACCCTCTGTGGTCCCTTCCCAATGTCTCTTCCTCTTATTTTTACCCACATGGTTTTTACGAGAGCTTTTCCTTGACCGGGGAGTAGAGCAGGTTAAGTGGGTGCTGTTTGTGTGTGAAATGTGGGCCTGTGCAGCCCTTTGATTATGTGATTAAAGCCTATATAAATAACACTGCCTTGACTTGCACTGTGTTACTGGACAGTAATGGGCCCAGGAAATATAATGGTGTGGTTAGAGTCCCTATTTTATCCTACATTTCATTACACTGTATCTGTTCCTTGTAATATCATGATGGAGGGTTGTATGTTAAGTGCTTCATTGCTGCTTGTCCTGTGTTACACCCTTAGCTTGGCCCAAATGGAAACCTACCAGTAACGTCACCACCTTGACCGTCACCCCCTGCATGCCGTTCTCGATGCGGCTTTCTTTCAGACTGCCGTTCAGCCCGTGGACAGAGTCCCACGTAGCCAGCTGGAGAGAAGCAAAGGGGGAGGGGGGGAGAGCAGCCGTCAGTCCGACCAATAGGGAGCCACATTCAGCACAGCACGTTCTGGCTGCCTGCACTGTAACTGAGTTATGGTTTCGCGTGCAGCGGTGTGCAGCGGGCCTTTACTAGACAGAGTGAGCTCTGAGTGCAGGAGGAGGAAGGCGTAACAGGGAAGTAAAGAGAAAGAGACGGCGACCATCAGTTATGCTGCAAACAATATGCATGCGCGCTGCAGTGGCCGCTCTCAAGGCGGCATCCAGAGACAGTTACTGTACTCAAATAAATGCGATTGTAAAATGTACAGATAGCAATAAACACAAATGTGGTGTAATTAAAACGAAACGCATCCGACTGTGGTATTGTCAGGTGCACCATTAGCCTGACACAATACACGGCGGTTTAATTAGTTCGCAGCTAGCTGTCAATCAAAGGTCACTGGGTCCAAACAGCCTCTCTGCCAGGCAATCCACATATCACTGCGGTGTAATGTTGCATTTGCATATTGCACCTTCTCAGGATAATTACTACCGTAAAAATCCAAGAACATCTCAGATCACTATGTTCTGTGTGAATGTCTCTTACTTATCATGTGATTCATGTCAAATGCCTTTTTGCCCATGCGTATATACACTGTATGCACCTCTGTATGTCCACGCCTGCCGCCCATGTGCATGCTGGGTAAATGTGTTCCATGAATGTGATGAATAGCAGCCCAGCTGAATCGTGATCGGCACACTGGCTGAAGACAGAAGGAGAGACTAAATAATGTAATTCTCTCTGATCTCCCATCTCCGCGTTCCAGTCCTAACTGGTTAGTGAACCCCTGTTTGATCCTGCAGAGAGACGCCGCTACTCCGTGCGGATGGGAGGAACGCTCAAGAATCATTGATCACTTCTTTACGCCTGGGAAATTGCTGCTGTGTGTTTATGGGAGAGACGGAAATAGCATGAGGCTGATTGGCTCTGTGTGGCTGCGTATCGATGTGTGTGTTCCTGTGCGTACGATTACTAAACTAGATGAACCTCAATCGATCAGCGTCACTCTTGTGGGGTTGTACAAGCATACCATCAATATAGTATAAATACAGTATATATACAGTAAGTATAAATACAGTAAGCGTATTTTACATTAGTTTCTTTGTCAAGGACAGTATCATTTTTTGCATGTGTTGAATGGAATGTCTCAGACATGACTCACATTAATACAACACGACAAACAATACATGAAATCCAATATAAATGAGTGACTTTCTTTTTTTTTTTAAGGAAGCTAATCAGGCTGATCGCACGACAGCTGAACGCACAGATCAGATGTGGTCCGCTTAATCCATTTAGTGCTGGCTCTCTCTAAAAAGTGCCCTCCACAATCTGTCAAAACATCTTAATTACTCTCATTAAAGCGAACAGACCGCTGTTTCATGTTGTGGTGCATTCACACCGCAGGCTTAACATGATACATTACCAACCGGGATCAAATACAATAACACGTTGATAATGTGAATGAATGAGATGGAACAAACTGCTCTGCTAATGACAATAATATTATTGGTAGGTAGAGTGAAATTGGTTTATTGAGCATTTAAGGTTTTCTAGTAATTGTGTCATATATTCCAGTTTATTTGTAGGACACACACTTTCCATTGAGAAGTGTTCACAGTCGTTTCCCCCTACTTGGCGTAGACCTCTGGTTAATTTTGAAACTATTGGACAGCGCTGAACCAATCAACCAATCAGCGTTGCTACAACAGTTTTGATCACCTCATCTAGCTCTACCACCATTTCAAAGCACGCTTGACATCATCGTCATCCCACTAACCCACACTGATTGGTCCTCCAGCAGGGTGGCTGTGTGAACGCTAATGTGAACAGGGTCTCCAGACTATAATCTCAGAGAAAAGAAATTTAGCTGAGAGCAAAAGACAGGCGGAGCCAGGCTAGGATAAGCCCCCAGTCATCAATGGATGTCTTGTTTTCCAGGGGCGTACCCCTACTTTATTTAGGTAAACACAACATATCACGCAAAAACCGTCATGGTCAATGGTTGAATATTGATTGGTTGAAAACTGATGCATATAAATACGGCATACAGTATGACATGATATACTTCAGGCAACTATCTCATAACCTGTAGATACGGAGTCAGGGCTGTGTATACTTTTTGTTCAACACGCACACAGAACGGTAAGCTAGCGAAAAGCGAGGAGACATTTGTTGAATTTGACAAAAAGTATATTACAGTAGCTTACATTTAGCTTGCAATAGTTGACTATAGCTTTAAGACCAGAGAAATGCGTGCACAGCTCTGAATACAGTGATTGAGTGAGTCTATAGTGCCCATTACGGGAATGTAAAAGGCTAAGTGAAATTTTAACTTTGTTTGACAAAGATAAAAGGTCAGCCAGGCCTTTTCCACAAACAACACACACTGAGAAATAGCTTGATTGGAAGACAGTCTAGCCAGGGAAATATACAGAGAGAAGTAGTACATTTGTAAAATAAAGAGAGGGTTAGACCGAAGACAGACTGGGAGGTCACAGACTGGCGGTTGAGGAGGAAAAACAAAACAAACTAAAAAAAGAAATACTATAGACAGAGATAGAGAGACAGAGAGGGAGATAGAGAGACAGAGATAGAGACAGAGTCATAGAGAGAGAGAGAGAGAGAGTAAGAGAGAGAGAGACCATAGCAGACACAGAGGAAGGACACTATGAGATGTGAGGAAAGCCAGGCGCCAAGCTCAGAGCCGCTGTCCTCTAGATGACCTCTGCGTCTGGGTTGCTTTGCTTCCTCATCCAGCACACACCTGCAGCACAGTGCCTGCTATGAGCAACCTGTGTAGACGTACTTGAGCGCACCAGCCTTCATGGGCCGTCCTATTTGAACGTTTCAAACCGCAGGTGTGGACTTATTTAAAACGGAATATTATTATGAAATCATACACTGCAGCAACGTTAAGTATTCCACCACAGTGCAAAGGGGGTCTGTAACAGCCAGTCATGACTATTATTGAGAGCTCACTGATCAAGCGAACACTGAAATCATGCCTATACGCAGCAAAGCAGACTCAACTGCTATTGAGTTGAGCCACACACAAACACAAACCAGCGATTGTGGCTATTTTTACTCTGTTCTAAACTGTAAATTAGCACCTCTCTTGTTTTGAGATGCTGTGTAATGTTTGTGTTCAGCTCAGAAACATTTTAACATTCAAATAACTTGTACACCTTCACAGCTCTCATAGACTAGCTCTTTCAGCTGTCCATCTGGTTCTTTTTCCAATAAATGTACAAACATACAGTACATTACAATCCTACCATACAGCAATAAATATAGCAATAATGTACTGTAGCAACACATTATATGAACGATGAACTAGCAGGGGTACTAACATTCATTTGTTTTGTACTATACTACAGTACATTTGTACTAGACTGTAGATTTTCTCCATTTTCACAGAATCTAACCATGAGTATAATATAGTGTACCTACATTGTAACAAGGACAAACTACATTTTGCTGTGAAAAGTCTACTCACTTCTTGGCAGCTTTATTAATAGCAAGATTGCCTTTGAAAAGTACCAGGCAGACACACACAATCAAATTACTAAAGCATTTTAAATCTGCCGTCCAGACGCCCTCTCTCGCTTGTGTTGTCAAAATAACTTGCAGTGGCCACCAATAAAAACAAAACAGAAATGTATAGTTATAGTTCACTCTTTCCTGAAGCAAAACAACTTTTTCATACAACAACAAAACTTGTATTTTTATCTTTTTTTAATATGTATTCAGGAATTTAACCCTGTGAGGTCTGGGGCATTTATCCCCCTTTTACCCACTTTTGTTTAGTTACGATTTACTATATTTAAAGAAAGCATGTAACTGAATGACACACTTCACTTGAATGATGGAAGCTTGGATAGGCTAATACATGTATTTAGCATTTTTTAACGGCTTGATTGCCAGAAGTACTAACTTATTTACATTATAACGTATTCATTAAATACAATGCACAAAGGAAGAACACTTCAAATTAAAGATTGGTTATTCATTACTTTGTACTTTTTTACTACTTAACCTACAAATCCCATCTCAATTAAGCTCAAATCAGAAACATGCATCTCATACAAGTTCTCACACTGCTTAAATCTGTTTTGCATGTTCTCCATTTGTCAATAAAAGGCAACAAGAGAGACCCAGAGATACAATAGGCATAAAATGCCTATTGTAACATTCAGTAAAGAGCTGTGGCACCCATGTATAAAGAAAACGATTGTTGAGAGATGAAGCGATAGTTCAATCAATATTTTGCAAGATGTATTGTTGCACGTACTGTACGTACAGTAATGCTAACTTTTTATGTCTACACTATGCTATACATTAATGTTTTAGCAATGCTTTACATTCTTTAGTAGCAGTACCTAGTAACAGGACTTTTTATCATTTTAATTAATTGAATGGCTCCTTGTTTTGCATATATACAGTAGATGCATCACAAAAAAAAAAAAAAAAACTCAGACACAAGCTGCCTGTATCCTCTGAAAGATAATCAGCCCATTACAGACAATTAGTCAATCAACAGTGCTGTATATCCACTACTAAACCCTTTCCTCCACACTTCCCACTGTGCCCAGCTAAATGGACAAAAGGCAATAAGCAGCTTTCCCAGGTGTGGTGGATCACATAAGATTGACTACTTATGCTAATGACTTAGTCTGATGAATACATACAGCAATACCATACAATAAAAGCAGGCTACTTTAGTGGATACACATAAACACCTCTACTGTCAGTGTTTAAAACTCAAGCAGGGATACAATGACTGACAGCAATAGTGCCTATACATTAAATCAGTAAGCTTTTTTGTACTTTTGTAATATACTGTATACTTGTATTATTTGTTTATTATGATTAGTAGTGTAGGATTTTAATAAAATATTATTATGCAGCGTGACACATCTTTATCACTGTTTTAGCTACCCATCACCATCTTAGTTCACTATTACAGCATATATTTATTTAGCTATCACACTTTTGCTACAGTACGATAAAGTATATGCATTGGAATCTTTATCAACAAATGTCTCTTTATAGTGGTCATGGGTGGTAAACGGTTTAAAACCAGGGCCATTCATCTAAACAGGCTAGGGAATACACAGCCCTGGCTGTGTTTGTGCCATGTTATTGGGTTGTAATGCGTTTCCTACAGCACATGTCTCCTGCCTCCTGTATCTCTCCCAATTCTCTGTGCAGAGGTCAAGTGGCACAGCCAGATCCCCCCCGCTCTAGGTGGGTGGATTCGCCACCCACCTCCCCACCAGTCATGTATTATTCTCATCCAGCCTGTATCATCCCACTTTCAAATGTCATCGCTAGCTCCCCCCCCCCCTTTCTTTTTTACATCGTCATCTGAAAGGCAAAGCGGGGTACGTCTGTGTAACTCTCTTCTGGACAGGTGAGCTAAATGCCATCGTTTGCTGCCATTTAACCGTTTAACACCTGCACTCACTTCCCAGCCACATTAATTGTGTGTGTATGTGTATGCTCGTGTGTTGTACACTGTAAATCGATGACAAAACTAAGTTGTGGCTCTACGATAAACAAGATATTCTTCCTCGTTATTTCATAGAATTGCTACCTAAAGACCTGCATGCAAACGACACGCGCCTAATACAGTCAACCCCCTCACCAGCCAACCCACCATCACAGAAAGCACCGCTTTCCCTAGAGAGAGAGAGAGAGAGAGAGAGAGAGAGAGAGAGAGAGAGAGATTTCTTACTTTCCACCACCCTGTTTTATATTCTTTCCACCGGATATTCTCTGATGCATTTTGCTGTTGTTCCGAAACTGCTTTGATGTTGTTTAATCTACACAAAGCTACCATATCTCTGGAGCCTGTTCAAAGAAGAACACACCAAAATGAATGTCAATTAGTCTGCTTGTGTGTGTGCTTCTCCAAGCTTTTCATTTGTGTCGGCATTTTGTTCAGCTAAAAGAGAATGTGTTGTGGCATAACGATGTAAGTCTGTTGGGGTTTCAGTGGACGCCTGACAGATCGAGATGTCGCTCTGCTTTATAAAATTACCTTTAATAGATTATAATACAGCACATTACAATGTTTCAAATTATATACTCTCTGTTCTATTTAGAAGAGAAACATAAAATTACATGATAAAGAGAGAAATACTTTTAATAACACTGATAGGATTCTTCATTCAAACTACTTTCCGCAAAAACCTGATCTTACAATGGTTTTGTGAGCTAGGGGAGACAAACATGTAGATAGAAAAGCAACAGAATATGGCATCATTTTGTGATCTTTGCATCCAAGTGTGAGTATTGGCTCAACATCTGAACACAACAAGATACTATCACGGCCTCTAGAAATAAATTGCAAACATATATCATGTCCCAGGTATTCTTAGCAAATTAGCTCTGAGATTTCAAAAGGCACAAATTGTTCTGATGACTCCACATTGCCTTGAGGATTCCAAATGAGTGCCGGTTCATTTTCTTCTCCAATATTTTAATGGATTCATTTCACAAGGGCAACAATGCAGAGTCCCCGTTATGGCCAAATAAGTGGGTAATTCTCTCCTCACTGTATAATTGCAAACCTCTTGGATTGTAGGTCCCATTCAGCCGGCACAGAGACAGCCGTGGGAGAACAGATGGAAGTAGACAGAGAGAAGACTCTAAAACAGAGCGGACAGACAGGCACACTACGCACGCACACCAATAACTGTATGGATGCGTGGTTATATTGTAGAGTGGATAGATCGCTGAAGACGAACAGTGACAGCATGTCTTAAGAAGGCGGGGGTTGAGGATGGCGCCCATCGCAGTAAAGTGACTCACCGACGTGCTGTCTACAAATAGTGGGTGGGGAGGACACCGCCCAGGAGATGATACTGGTCGAGGCAGAGAGAGGAAATGCTCCATTTTGTTTCAGGCTTGCTGACAACAAATTACATCACCGGCGTATGAAATAAGAAAAGTACGGACAGGTGGAGAGACGAACCGAGGTGAGATTGAGCCAGGCAGTCTCAGTGACCATGGTAGAGGGAGTGCAAGGAACTCGACTTATGTAATAACCTCCATCAGGCCCAATCTGAGAGAGAGAGATTTAGGCTTTGAGAAATAAGCCTGGTATGAGATAGCAAAGGCACAACCATAGCAGCTACATACAGTAGGTAGAGCTAGAGATTTGGGTAATGGGGACATGGTGAAATTGAACTACTGTGTGTGTGAAGGCAGAGATGAGAAAGCATAGGAGATATGACATTATCCAAACTGATATTTCCTGCATGATACACATTCCATAGACACGCCAACTGCCAATGAAAATTAGGTGGTAATTAATAAAAAATAAAAAACTAGTCTCACAGTCACAAGTCAGTAAAGAGTGGATCTGTGTGTTTATTACAGTATACATAACATGCTGAAACAGTTCTATACTAGGGATGTTCCTAGCGACTAATTTTGCAGTCGGTTAAAGAAAATTTAGTTTGAAATGTATAGTCAATTAGTCTAAAAATACCAAATTACTCCGTCCAAATTGATCACAATCAGGCTAAACATTGTCAGTGTGTGTACATGTTGCAGTTCTCTCCCTATACCTGCAGTTTTATCTCAGTGGGTGGATATCACTTTTTAGCTTTCACTTTCTCCTCATTTAAAAAATAATAATCCGACCGCTTCATCTTCGGAAGATGAACAGTTACAGTAGCCTACGGCACAACAGTGGCGAGTGCTAATACAGCTCCGTTATTCACAGGCAGCGGGATGAGAGAGTTATGAAACTCTTTACTTTATATTGATGAAAAGCATTAGCTAATTAGCTTACCGTAGCTAGTTAAGCCTAGCAAAATGCTATTTAGCCTAACCTAAACAAAGGTTAACTGTCAGGAACTCCTCCATTAAATGCAGTTGTACTGTAAGGTTAAATCGAAAGGTTGTGAATCCAGATTAGTTTGGACAATGCATGACGCTGCGCTGCAAATTTCAACACAGAGTCGTCTACTGCGAGCGGAGCTAGTGGCAACATCAAAGTTTGCCGCGTTTAGAGTAGTCCCAGCTCCCTCCCTACTAGGAACCAAGAACAAAATCAAGCGCTACCAACCCCACTCTCAGCGTCAAAAGATTGTTTTGCGTGTTTCATGTGCAGGCTGAGGCAGGAGAGACTGATTGAGCCACTACTTAAAAAAAAACAAAAAATACAATCAAATAATAAGTTTAACCGACTTGTATTTATGGTGCCGACTAGCAATCATCCCATTGTAACATCCCACACTGTAACAATTTCCTCTGCATTGATTAATATGACTTATAGGCATTCCTCCATTATACACATGAAGGTTAACACAATATTACCATTACAAATTGTTCACTTAGGTGTAATTTAAAGGAGTTCATTCACTGAAATTAAGACAATGTTTTCAAGTAAAAACATTTTGATCAGGTGAAAGAACGTAACCTGACATGCCAGAGGAATTGTTGTCACAAGTCCATCTGGGGAGCCGTACATTGAAACTGTTTGTGAATGG
>JAODUE010074489.1:0-15299 GCA_027564755.1 Amblyopsis hoosieri | reverse complement strand
AGCACGTTGAGTTGCACATTGTGTATGAAAGGTGCTATACAAATAAAGTTTATTATTATTATTATTATTATTATTAATAATAATAATAATAATTATTATTATTATTACTGGGTCACTGGGTTCTCTCCTGGGTTCTACAGAGTTCTAGGTCACTCTGGGTTCTCTCCTGGGTTCTACAGAGTACTGGGTCACTGTGTGGGTTCTCTCCTGGGTTCTACAGAGTACTAGGTCACTCTGTGTTCTCGCCTGGGTTCTACAGAGTACTGGGTCATTTTCTGGGTTCTCTCCTGGGTTCTACAGAGCACCGGGTCACTCTCTGGGTTCTCTCCTGGGTTCTACAGAGTACTAGGTCACTCTGGGTTCTCTCCTGGGTTCTACAGAGTACTGGGTCACTGTCTGGGTTCTCTCCTGTGTTCTACAGAGTACTAGGTCACTCTGGGTTCTCTCCTGGGTTCTACAGAGTACTGGGTCACTCTCTGGGTTCTCTCCTGGGTTCTACAGAGTACTAGGTCACTCTGGGTTCTCTCGTGGCTCGAGAGCAACCAGGAGAGTGCTGTGGCTTTGTTTTAGTTGGCAATTAGCAGTATTGATTTGAGGGAGTGATGTCCATCCCGGGGACGTTTCTGAGGGATTACCTCCTGGTCAGACAGCTCCTCAATAAGAGGTCCCCTTACTTCCTGGAAATTCTTATTGGAAATCAATGACAAGGCGTAGGGAGGCCTTCTGGAAGACCTGTGCCTTATTTGAGATGCACTGATTGTTTGTTGCTTTTGAATAATGCAGTGGCCAATAAAAACATCTTAAATATTCAAAAGGACAGCTGGGCTGTTAGGGATTATATAAAGGTGTGAGTTACAAAGACCTCTCGGGTGCCACTGCCACCCGAGATATGTGGTTTTTATCATGGACTGTATACAAGAAGTGGATGTAGTGGCATTTGATGTCAGCAAATCATATGTGAAGGGATGTTTTGAAGCAGTTAATAAATGTTTTGGCTTTGGAGCTACTCCATTAGTTGTATTAACCATAATGCAACTGGCTCAGTGTCCTTAAGCCTTAATGTCATTTTTAAAACAGAGCCACTGAAGTTAGCTATTGAGATCTTAGCAAAATATTTACAGTATTGACTTTGTACGTCCAGAGAGAAGCGAGCAGTATATCGGTAAAAGCACTTGAGCGTAATGGAAAAGTCGTTATAGGCAAGTCTCACCACTCGGCAGCCATCTTTGATATGTCTCCGGGCAGTTATTAGGAAGACTGTATTGAAATGATTGGGCGGAGATGCCATAACTGCACTGTCAATATTCACTGGGACATAAAAACTGTTTGTCCAACAGGTTATACTTCTAGGATGCATGATGCGCAACATTTGGCTTACGTCAGTGCAACCACACCATTGGCTAAATAGGTTAACGCTAGTCAGTTAAAAAGCAGACGATTGGCTCATTTGGGGGGAGGGGCGGGATGCGTTCCCCCATAGAACGCCATTCAAAATTGCACAAGTGGCATGTCTCTTCTATATAAGGTCTCTGGTACAGTAAATGGTGTGTTACCTGGTAGATCTTGTCGCACATGAACGTCTGTCCCCCCAGGATCAGCAGAGTGTGTCCTGCCTTGCGTGGCCGGGCACACGGATTGGTGACCATGCCGTCATTCTGCAGAATCCTCTTCTTGCACTGCATGGCCTCCTCCACTATTACCCTAGTGAGGAGTGGAGAGGAGGAGAGGAGGAGAGGGGAGGAGAGGAGAGGAGAGGAGAGAGGAGGAGTGAAGAGGTGAAGAGAGGATTTAAATATTTTCCTTCAATACTTATTTTCCACATGCAGAGAGGAGGGGAGGCAGGGGGGTGAGGAGAAGGGAGGGGAATGGAGGGGAGGAGATGAAAGCATTGGCCCTTATCCAAATATACTACTATTATATTTTTTATTCTGTCCATATCGCAGACTCAGTGTCAACAAGACTTTCCCGAACACATTCTCAAAGCTACGGGTCGACGGGTCACAGTATGTCTATTTACAAAGCATTTCCTGCTATTTCATCTTTAATCATATTTGGGACGCTTACCAAAAACATCCCAGCAACCCTGCACCCTACTGTACCTGCTCCTCTTATCAGCCATGACCAGCTCCTCACATGCAACAGCCTCCAGCAGACACTCGGACGGCAGCAGGGCCAATCGGATGCCTCTCAGCAGCTCAGGCAAGTGGTGCCGCCGGCTCTCCAGGTCATAGCGAACCCACCGCAGTACAGAGTTGAACACAACCTGTGTAAAATGACAGTCAGTACCAGTTCAAGATACAACAAATATGGAAGATGTTTAACTTTGCCTTTACAGCATTTAGCAGACACTTTTATCCAAAGCAGCAATATGTAACAGACCAGCAATTACAAGCAAACAGCATGCTGTTAAAATTATCACAGCATGTTGTTATCAGGGAAAATACACATTGTGAAAATATATCGTTCAACAGAGTAAGGAGATAATTGTAAGAAAGTGCTTAATTTATATTCATCAATATGGCTTGTTAGTTAGTTATTAGGAAAAGAAGGAAGGAAGGACACTCACCTGTTCATCCTCTATCTCCAGCTCATCGCTGAGTATCAGTTCCATCAGCTTGTCTTTTGATAGACTGTAGAAGTCCTCCGATTCTCTCATCTATAGACAACGGAGACATTTGAGGGTTTGCAGTAGCTCTAATGTCATATTGTATTTTAGATTAATATGTGAATTATTGGCTTACTTTTACGTATTGCTTCACAATCAATTATTTGAGAACGATTGCTCCAGATGGAGACTTTGAGAGACTGTGTTCAAAACAATAACCGTTAATCTGAAGACAAATTAGATATTGTAACTATTATGACGTGGAGACCCTGCATCAATCGAAGTGCAATTCAGTTACTATGCTCAATTAGATTAGATATTTGGGTCTAGACATTTATGATGTCATTGGCGAAGGCTACATATTATAAATCCAATTCATTAAAATCAATTTCACTAGAATGTATTGGCAGGAAAAGTGCCACCCTCAGCCGCTCAATCAATTCAATACCACTTTTGACTCGAGTGGAAGCAGTCGATAAAGATTTAAAAACAGTGAAGCGTAGCAGCACAAAGGCTAACCAATATGTCGGTGTGCTGGAGAACCAACATGATTTCCAAATTTCTGGAAAACTTTCCTAAAGATGTGGATGTCAGTAAGTTAAGTTTCCTTCTGCAGTCTTTGGGTCAGTGAAACATGCTTTGTACTGTATATAAACATAAAAAACATGTAATCTTTTTTGTTTCTGGCTTCTGGCCCACATCTTTAAATCAGTGGGAAATCCAAGTGTGTGGATAAATTATGCATTGTGAATAAATTATAAATTATGCATTGTGAATAAATTATAAATTATGCAAGTGATTTTGAGGATGCACAATTTGTGGATAAACAATTTAATAAAACAAGAATAACTCCCTTACAGAGACATTAAACAGTAGCCTCTGATGTCACCAGCTCACCAAATAACATCTTCCATACCGTTTCGTAGTGAACCAGACACATCCTCCAAGACAACTCGTACAGTCGTTTACACTGGTGTGCATCTGACAACAGCATCATGCCCAGACAGTTTGATGAATGGAGGTTCTTCTCTAGAAACTCTGCAGCCGCGTCCCTGATGTCATGGAACTGCAACATGTCCCCCGCCTCCAACAGTGACTCAGCGTTTTCTTCGTTTATCATTACTCGTGAAGAATAGGCAAAGTCCAACAGCAGCTCTAGAACCTGTGTCACAATACGAGTGTATAACCATGATGCATCGGGAAGTGATGCATATTGCAATACATCACAATGCAGTTTTAATAGAGTTCAACATTACAACTAAATTCAAATCTAAATTCAGTTCTATCCTACATTTTGTATCTCTTGTTCTGTATATTTTCTTTGTGCTTAACTAAAACGTATTTTTAATGTATCGATATACTAGGGGCTTGAAAATTGATACAGTAGTGTTCATTAGTATTACGATACCTCAGGGTGTATACTGTCTCTGAAGTTGACATCACTGTCCAGACTTTCTCGAAGCCCTCCACTGAACATGGCCTCAAAGTAGCGGCTACATGCTGCTAGAACCGCTCTAGGAAGGGGGGGGGGAATACAAAAAAAAAAAAAAAAAATCAAACCGAGTTTTGAAGAATCCCGTGGAGAATTGGATGTGGATGTGCTTCACCACAGGTTCTGCTGATCACATGTAGCCTGGCGTCTCACCTGTGACAGGGGAACGAGCGCTCTCCAGCCCACAGCGTGACATCAGTGAACATGCACTGTTTCCTCAGCATGTTGAGGTGTGTGAGGACGCTGTCGGGGTGCGACGGCTTGTGGAACAGCGAGATGTTCATGGAACCCGTGCTGGTCCGCGACTTGCGGTTCTCGTGCATGCTCACCGACATGGCGGCTTCGCTCGTCGGCACCTCTGGTGATTCGCTCGGAACAATCCCCCCGACTAGCATGTTGAGAACAAGCGATCAAAAACATAGCCTTTTGTTAGACAGTAGAATTAGCATTGGCCTGGCTGCTACCATACTGAATAGCATAGTTGCACACAGCAGCAGGGGTATGCAGGAATCTGTGGCAGCATGGCTCATACTGTAGCAAATAAACTGGAAAATTGCTCAAGCTTCTAACAACTGCATGTGTGCCAGCTTTGATGGCTTTTGTTTGCTGTGACAGTGTAAGTCTACATCTGATGGGGGTCTCTGGCCCTGAAATAGCTCTTAAAGTGAAGCCTTGTAAGCTTTCTGCATTACGCTTGCTGAATAAAACAACCAAAACACACACACACACACGCCAACTTCAGGGACTTGTGAGACTAAACGCTGCCTTGTTCATCCTCCCAGAGAGACACATTATCGTCTGAAGTCTGTCTCAAAGGAGAGACAAAGGAAACAATATCAATCCCCCGGTCGAGTTGCTCCTTTCATCTCAACTTCCCATCTCCCTGGTTCAGAATGTTGTCATGTCAACGCCCCCGTCCTCTTGCATTCCAACATTCGCCTCATTTCTTCTTCCCCTCCTCCCTGTTCATAATCTGAACTTAACTGCATTCAAGTATCGTCCAGGGCTGGGCAGTATGGACCAAAAATTATATCCCGATATATTTATGTTGAATACCGATACACGATATATATATCGGTATTTTCTATAAAGTGGGTTAAATGTTCAGAAGGAGACAAAATATGCTGTTATAAATTAAATGTCTATGTATATATCGCCAAGCCCTAGTAAAGTGTAGTAGCCCCTTTCCTTGCTGTTTCAACAGTCAGTGTACTCCTTGGTGAACCTTTTCAGGTATGCTCCTCTCTTGAAAACCTGACAGTTTAGAGGATGGTCGGGTGAAGCTGGCTCAGCACATTTAGTCTCCTCATCATCAATTATTAACAGAGGCCGTTTGTGAGAACACAGGAACAAGTTGCGAAGTAGACCCGGTCCCCAAGCCTCAATAGCGGGTGCATAGTAAATTTATGAGCAGCGAACGTGCGTCCATATAAACATGCTTTATGAAGGGTTTCATATGCATATGAAAGATGAACAGCCCGACTCTCTGGAGATCCGAACGTGTCTCCAAGTTTTATATTGTATTTTTATATATTTAACCGTCCTCTCAAGAGGTCAGTCAGCACTCTGTGATATTTTGAAACCATGGAGGAGTCATTAAAGTTTAATGCTGGCCTCTGTGTTGTTACGGGGTTGCTTACAGCACTAACCCTAACCCTAACATCTGTGTTGTTGCAGGGTTGCTTACAGCACTAACCCTAACATATGTGTTGTTACGGGGTTGCTTACAGCACTAACCCTAACCCTAACGTCTGTGTTGTTACGGGGTTGCTTACAGCACTAACCCTAACCCTGTGTTGTTACGGGGTTGCTTACAGCACTAACCCTAACCCTAACATCTGTGTTGTTACGGGGTTGCTTACAGCACTAACCCTAACCCTAACGTCTGTGTTGTTACGGGGTTGCTTACAGCACTAACCCTAACCCTGTGTTGTTACGGGGTTGCTTACAGCACTAACCCTAACCCTAACATCTGTGTTGTTACGGGGTTGCTTACAGCACTAACCCTAACCCTAACGTCTGTGTTGTTACGGGGTTGCTAACAGCACTAACCCTAACGTCTGTGTTGTTACGGGGTTGCTTACATCACTAACCCTAACCCTGTGTTCTTACAGGGTTGCTAACAGCACTAACCCTAACTTTAGAGGAGGGGACTAGTCTCCAGGTTCTATTTGAATGGGATCCAGCGGCTATTCACACGCTACTCACTCCAATGAACGTCTCCTACCCTACCCCAGGGAGGAATCTGCTCCTTCCCGCACATAAGTCCTGCTAGCCACTACATACATGCATCACCACAGACAATTTTAAATTATAAAACTGCAATGTCAGCAACCACATCTTAAAAAACAGCCCACTTTTTATTCCTTGTTATTCCTTTTAATTTTTAAAATTATTTTGTTATTCATATTTATAACTAATCCCTTTAATAAGTGTGCCAGCGCACAAAGGGTATCATACTGCCACAAACCTATAAACTTTCTCAATCACCTAACCCTAAAGGAGAATGGATGGAGGTATAGCGAAATATATCATTTTTTATTTCACATCCTCTCTGGCAGTAGTTGCATTTGGCTCTGGCTGTGGTCACTCACTGTTGCTAAATGAATACAATGAAAACAACAGCTTTTAATGTCTTGGCCTATTAGAGCAGTAAAAGTCAAACTTCGTCATGATATATTCATATGTTTTTGCCACAGCACTTTAATTTTCCAGCCCTGCAGCCCATTAAAGCCATCTAGCAGATGGTCCACACATCCCTTTCATTGGAGAGACTATTAGATTAGGGCAAATGTGTTGATATATATCTACTCTATGGACAATAACAAGAAAACAGAGAGGCCGCGGATGACAAGACAACTTGTGTGGGCGTTGAAGTTAGCCCGACACTGCACATATACTGCTTTTATTTCATATTGCTACCTCAGCAAGCAAATAGGCTTCCTGAACCAGCAGATGTTATTTAGTCTTTTAATATTAAAGTGTAAATTTAGTTGAAAATACAATTTAAAAATTCCAATTAATTACTAGGATTATTTATAGTTTGTTTGTTTGTGTTTAGGACATGCATTTGAGAATAAACACATGGATTGTATACAGTGTACCAGTAAAAAGAAGTGTGTTCATTTTAACCCAAATCCCAGGGCCAGGATTACCCCCAGTCGGTGCTGGAGATACCCCTGTATAAATGGCCCCAGGGCCCAATGAATGAATGAGGAAGACTCCCGCTGGCTGCAACTCACAAACAAACACACTACAAAAAAGAGATTTGCCAAACATGCTGATTCAGCAAATTCACTGGTTGCCTGCCTTTGTCTGTGTGTGTGTCTGTGTGTGTGTGTATTTGCTGACATGCAGTTCTGCGGCCAGTGTGGCACCCGGTCAGTTGTTGGTCAGTGGGGTGATGGGGGTGTTTTATGGACCACAATGCGGACTTGACAGGAAACACAATGTTGGGCCTGATGAAGAGCCCGCTGGCAGTCAATGGCTGACAAAAGATAACAAAACCGTTGCGAATAAGGGCATTCAAACGTGCCAAGATTGGACACAGTTTATTGGAATGTCTAAGTGTGTGTTTATATGTGTGTGTGCGTGTGTGTGTGTGTGTGTGTGTCTAAGCGTGTGTGGGGTGTTTTCGCAGCTGCTGTGCATTGGGGCAAACGTCTAGATTCATGTCACTGTTTTGGTAATGTCTCTAGAGTTTACCATCTTCTTTTTAACCTGTCCTAACAAAAATATGCTACACGCAACACTGAACTTATGGATTGTTACACCCATCGACGATGGCTTCCTTGACCCCAATAACTTAATTAACAGTTCTCATTTATCTCATTGTTACTCTAATGTACTACTGTCTGTATACAGAGGAAAGTATTGTGTGTGCGTGTGTGTGTATTTGTACAACATGCTCATATAGTATTCAACATTTTGGTTTTAGGGACAACAGGCCACATTAGACCATGCAGGGTTAGTTACACACAAAGAGAGGTTAGGAGGGAGAGAGGGAGAGGAGACTGGGAGCAGAGGTCACAGGATGGAGGACGAGAGAGAGCGATTGAGGGCTCTCGCTGGATCACGGCCAGGGTTTAAAGGTCAGGACACTTCTCGGGAGACGTGGAATGGAGGGCAAAGGATTACGGCGGGCAGTTGATGTGAAGCAAGGAGCGCTGGAATAGAGAATAGCAAATGGGCGCAGGAAGGCAAGCATCTAACGTTAAAAGGCAGCAATGCTCCCTGCCTGGACAGAATTAAGAAAATATCATAACAAACATTTGGTTTACGGCGTGGTTATTAATGGCTTAGCGCAGGGGTTCTTATACTTTTCAGCTCCTGACCCCCCAAAATAGCAGTGCCAGAGCGCTATCCCCAGAGGTGGTAGAAGAATAACAGCCATATTATTATTTGATAGGCTAGTTAGTAGCTGAATACATCAAAGTAGTGTATAAACTCTACTACTACTAACAAGTATGGTTAAACTATGCCATTTTAATAATTTTAAATTGTTATTTAATTTCTGAAAATCATCTTGTGACCCCCTCCGCTGTGTCTCGCAACCCCCCGGGGAAAGCAGACCCCCAGATTCAGAACCACTGGCTTAGCGGTTCATACGGGTGGAAGGCTAACTCGCAGAGTGCTACAGGGAACGATGAATGGAAACACAAAAGGAAAGACAGTGATAAAGGAGAGTATTTTAAGGGGTGGGGTTTTTGGGTCATTCCCGTGACAAGCTAACTTAACAGTGAGGGATGGACTGTTGAGCGTGATGGATGGAAGACAGCCATACACAAGGGGTATCTTGAAAGGGGAGAGGGTTGTTGTGGGTTGCAGGGTCGTTCCAGTGGCAGGCCAACTTACGGCGACAGAGACCGTTGACCCAGGCACAGGCACTGACGGTCAGGAGGTGAGGGGGGCTCTGCATCCCCACACAGCTACGGGGCTGATAATAAACAACATTGTACATCTTTAGCAACATGGAAACACCAACGTTATGTTAGCAAGAAACCACAGGTGTGTGTCTGTGTCTGTGTGTGTGTGTGTGTGTGTGTGTGTGTGTGTGGGGGATGGCAGGTTGTGATTGACAGACGAGTGACAGAAAAAAACACACTCAGTTATTAAGAGTCACGTGGCGGCCAGCGAATGGTGTGATGTTGCGGTCACAGCGTTAATGCGGTTACCACATTAACAGCGTCATACGTGTGCAGCGGGCAAAAAATAAATACAAATAAAATAATAATATGAATAATTACATCCCCTAATATGCCATTGGCGAGGAAGACCTGTGATTTGTAGAATAGGAGCCGTCAGCAAGCCAACCAGCTACCCCTAGTTTGCTCAGCAAGATGCTGTTTGTCCACCATGATATCTACACAGGTAAGCACACCTGATGAGTTATTATCAGAGACACTACATAGAGGAGACATGCCACTTAGAGAATTTTGAATGGAGCTCTATGAGATAATTCTGAAACGCAAATATGGCAGTTGGAGGAATATATCCAAAGAATAACACACAACATAATCCAAAAGAGCCAATCGTCTGCTTTATAACTGCCATGCATGAACCTATTTAACCAATCGTGTGGTTGCATTGACGTAAGCCACCTGCCTATACAGTCTCCCTAAACAACTGCCCGGGGCATTTCAAAGATGGCTGCGAGTGGCGAGACTTGCCTATATAAGGACTTTGTTATTATACAGGAGGCCTTGAAAAGAACAGAGCTACTGTATGTTTTACCTCCATGGCTCACAATGGCTGATTTATCTGTGTGTCATTCCACAATCATATTGTATTACAGTCGGCATCTAAATGTGATCCATGAGTTAGGAGCACCGGGCTGGAAGTGATGGCTAGCGGCGAACGTAGCAGTCACAGTTTAGCACACAGCGCTGCAGGCAGTCTGATCAACAAGACTGGGTAATGGTGGCTGCACTACCAGTATGCTGCAAGTGTTTCCTATGAGCTGTCGGCACTTGTTACAGTACGGTTGGACTCTCGTCCGATTTACGAACTGCTCGAATGTTTTGAGAGAGAAAGCTGTGACTCTCAGTTGGCTGGTATCCTAGCTACCACTTGCAAGAACGCGCGTGCGTGCGTGCGCGCACACACACACACACACACACACACACACACACACACACACACACACACACACACACACACACTGCTGTCTCAGGCTATCACCACTCGCCAGTGGAATATCAACAGAGCAGCTGAATGGGTCTCCGGACTTCCAAAGAGACTGGCGTGCATCTGTGTGCAAGTGTGTTCAGATGAATAGGTGCTGGGCTTATATACAGCCTCCCAGTCAGTCAGTAAGCCCAACTTCTTTAGCCGCTGTGTGAGCATAGCTACATCACTGGACCGGTTGCCTAGTACCTCACCAAGTGTGTCTAAGGGAGACTGCTGCGTTAGAGATTGTGAAAGCGCGAAGGCCCCCTATTTCAGCAAGTCAGTCAGGTATAGTGAGTGTGTATGTGCAAATTAGACCTTCAGCTGTTCTAACTATAATCACATAAAGCACATGAATATGGGTCTAAAGGGTTATTTATACACTTAGACGTATATGCAAATGTGAGAGAAAGAGGAGCCCACGAGTGTAATAAAGTGAAACAACAAATTGTTATTAATGAAGTAGTTTGGGTGTTGTCCAAACCGACATCTACGGGACAAGAATGTAACTGCATGAGTTAATTTCCCTGATTATGGCTACACCACTTATACAAGGTGCCTAAAGTAGATGAGCTAAATATTTTGGTATATTAGTTGAAATTAAAACATTGCCTACCTATGTTGTCACAAATGAAACATGACTGTTAATATAGGTCAAAAAGATACATAAGGGCCAGTTTGTCAATTTATACTGTACAACTTTCACATGTAGAGACCAACTTTATGTCAATGTGTTTATGGTGAGATAACAAATGCATTATGTTGAATCTCTTCACAAACCAGTATGCAGAAGTGTGCGTATGTGCGTGTGTTTTACTGGCTTCCTTGAACTAAGTATGTCTTGTCTCTCTACATAACTCTAGGGACACAATGCCTGTCTGCCGCCATTTAAAGTGACAGTGCCATTTGTGTCTGTTAAAAGCCTTTTTTGTTTTCAAACCCACAGCACGACTACAACTAGATCAAACTGCACTTATAGGCTATAGTAATACACAGTAGTACCACGGTCATAAAAGCATACTTAACGTTCTAACGTCATATTTACGAGTGATGAAACATGTAGTCAGAATATCATATATAGAATATGATGCTTTACTGACGTGTTCCTGGGTGCCAAGGTGTGATTGACACCCCCCACGCCCACACCTCCCTACCCCCAATCGACATGCACATTACTGTTGTCATTCCAATTCTGGACCCTGTTTATCATAGCTTCAATAGGGCTAAAACGGTATAGTAAGCGATTGTAAGCTAATACGCTTTTTGTCAAATTCACCAAATTTATCCTTCACGGTCCACTATCTTACCATTCTCTGCATGCTGAAAATATAATATGGTACTTCAACACAGCCCTGGCACCTTAAATAGTAACATAAACAAAGTGTTGCAGACCGCGCGCACACAAGAACAATATCCTAGCATTTGCAATGCCTTTCCAATGTGTGGGGTGGAGCTTCTGAAGGAGCACCCTATGGCATTGAAGATTGAAGGTTTTTGTTTTGATCGAGTAGAAATATCAAAATTTTTCTCCAGAATACCTTTAAGTTCCTTTGTCAGCTGAAGGATTTAGTTGGAGATATATATTATTTTCACACACCTATGCAGAATAAAATATGAAAAAAAATAAAATAAACCTAGTGGCTGGTTTGATATTCAATACTCGCTGATGTAACTTGTTTATTGTGTTCGAGATATTTTTCTCTACTGTAGGGGATTGGAAAGAGACACATCATATTGTGTGATTCATCAAATTTCACTATGGTAGAATACCATCTACCGTACTTTCCTTCTGTCATCTCTCCCCTTCTATACACACACGCACACACACACAAACATGCACACAAACACGCACACACACACGGCTGTCTGTCTACAACCACCCCTCACTGATCACTTCAGGACAGGTATTGATCTGTTTGTTTAGCTATCTGACTGCTAATCAATGAAAACACCAGAGCACTGAATCCATGCATGCTAAATATCCATTACTGGGACAGTTAAAATGGCATGAGACACCACTGAGCAACTACTGTATAAAAGCATTGTCTGAACAGTAGAGCTCTTATAACTTATACAGGTAAGGGAATGGTATGTGATTTAGTCCATGTTATACAGAAAGGGTAAATTATCAAAGGTTACACTGTGTCATTGTTACAGGCCATAATCTACTGTGTTTATGAAAGCCTTTGCGGGACAAAGATCATTAATGGGGGTATACAGCCCAGTAGACTGGTGCTATATCAATATTTATTTTGTATCGGCCTATTTTTAAAAGAGATTAGACGATATAGTTTACATCGATATAGTTGTATTCGCACCTTTTTTATTCAACCTAAATATATCGGGATATGATTTTTGGTCCATATCGCCCAGCCCTACAGTAGACCTAAATTAAGTTTCCCGTAGGATCACGGCACAGCAACAAGTTAAGGAGTAGGAGAGTGCAGATTTTGTGTATTTACCAGCAACCTAGCATTGGTGTAGCCCAGAGTATGGTTCCCACTTTTAGTGTGGGGTGCCCATACTTGGAATAGCATTCCAAGTCAATATACAGTAGACAACCCTGCATTCCAAAGCATTTCTGTGGATCGAATGGACAATGTAACTTTGTTTAGTTGCAATTTAAAGACTTGAGTTTACCCAAGAAATTCTACCTTTTACATAATTAAACCAGCATTATGAATATGATCAGAATACGGAGCTATACCCATAATCTTGGTACGGTACTAAGTGTATAGACAAGGTATAATAAACAACACCCATAAAGCAATGCATGATAATAACACAATAATGATACTATCTTAGTGATTCTGCCAGTAGGCTACCTGGAGTGTTTCTGAATACGGGCATAAATATTGACGTAACAGTAGGACTGGCTAGCTCGTTACTGCTAGCATCCAAGAAAGCTAATAATTTTTATAACTTATTCCTATTGGATACGCCCAGCGAAAACAAGACTAAACTGTTGGGGAATGGCATTACATGTGGGAAGTGGGGTGGGGGAAAATAACTATTGTTAACACGCTGTTTTTAGTGCATTACATACAAGGAGACATTAGACGACAACAAATAGTTGTGTGACTTAACGACCGTACCAGTAGACGGACCAACTTTACTGTTCACAGCTATAATGGCTCGTAATAACATGCCCATATCCCACAACATGTGTGGGTCATGATTTAACTCATTATTTCACCTTTTGGTGTAACTGCTGTGTTAAATATCTTTATCGTTTTATCGCTTTATCGCTGACTGGCATAATAATAGTGTTATTGTTAAGTTGGTTTCTCTTCCAACAGTTTATCCTATCGAGTCCACTTTCATCCTACCAGCATATGGCTGCCTGGAATACAAACATACAAATGTAATATGCCTTAAGTATACTCACATGTATTGCACTTCAGAAATAAGATTAAATCCAAAGAGAGAAGCCCACGTATTTAGTTGATAATAACATCTCTGACAATACAATGAGTGTTTGTCTATATGCCTGCATGTCTGACTGGTTTTCGAAGAATATCTGAAAATTGTCCTACGATGCACAACCAGTGGTTTTTGATTTGGCTTTGACTGACATCTTTCTGGCCAGTCAGCTTGATGCCGATCTGTGTGTACTAACCAATATCAACGGGGATACCTTAAATGTGGGAGGGATTTAATGTCTTCCTATTTGTGATTGAGCTGTTCTTCCTCCAATAAACACAATGTATTATACGCAGCCCGACAACCAAAGAATCCCCATAGCGGAGGTATTTTGAGTTTTAGAGGGAATCGGTATTGATGACGCTATCGAAACAATAGCACGTTGGATTTGAACAAGCTAGTCTAGTGCAATTAAATAAGTAGCCTGCGATGATCTCATTAACCGTAATAATGTGAACCCTTATTTTTACCAGACAAAGAACACCGGTAGCCTGCACAATAACATGTAAACGTGCTGGATTGTTTGTTTTTCCAGTCAGCTAATACGTTTTACTCAAACATGGCCTTTTAAATAATTGAAGAATGATAGAATTTAGTTTTAGTATCCTGCACTCCCCTCTTGCGTTGGTAAAGTCAACGTCCTTTCTATATAGCGAGCAAACGTGTTTTGTGTGTGCGACTGTTTGCGTGTGTGTGTGCGCGTTGTGTAGGCCATAGAACTATATGCTTGTTGTTTACGCTCCCTTAAAATGTAGCTATATAAACCCAGAAATCTATATTATGTGCCTTCTCTTGCTATTTGCTCTATTTTTAAATCGATGTTGTTTATATCCACGCTATTAGCGCTTTTCCCTCCTATTCCTACTATATTTAGGCCATTCGTTATAACCTGCTATGAATTGACCTGACCACGAACGCTACAGACAGTCGAGTTGTAAATGCCCATAAATACCTGAACTAACAGCGACATCATGTGGCGAATATACATTATAAACATTATTTCACTGACCAAGGGCAACACATCTCATTAGGTGAGATAGATTAGACAAAATAGTGTATTTATATTGAATTTATTTAAATGGCTAACATATTAAATAATATGATCAATGTCAGTAATTTCAACATAAATATTATAATATGACAACCATGGGACAACTTAACCTATTTTGAAAAAAATAACACCAGAATATACTTACTTTTAATTGACAAACTCCTTCATCACAGAACCCTTACCCTCAGGATTAAAGGTTTGTGAGAATATATCCTAACTGAAAGGCCCTTGTTTATCTAAAACTATATATAATCTGTTGCAGGGTATATGACGTGAAACAGACAAGCACACACACGCGCACACACACACACACACACACACACACACACACACACACACACACGCACACAGGTGTCCTATGGTCAGTGGGTGGACAGTGCATGGGACATTATTTAGGCCTTTATTTGGATGCTGTATTGTTTGCCTGGGCGCTCTCTTTGTTGTTAGCCGGAAGCAGGGTCAGGATTCTCTGTGTGTGTGTGTGTGTGTGTGTGGGGGGGGGGGGGGGGTTGTGTGTTTGTTTGGGTAGGGGGGTGTTTTTTGTGGGTGTGTGTTTGTGC
>JAODUE010074478.1:0-15300 GCA_027564755.1 Amblyopsis hoosieri | reverse complement strand
TATATATATATACTGTATATATATAAATACAATACATGGTGCTTAACATCACAGCTGTGGTAAAACAGGCGTGCGGTGCTTAACATCACAGCTGTGGTAAAACAGGCGTGGTCCCTGCTGGCCGCCTTACTTTGTGGAAGATGATGGACATAACGAAGAAGTCAAGCAGGAAGCTCTCGGAGGCGTTTGGGCAGTCGAAGTGGAAGAAGAGCAATGTGAAGAGCAGGGTGAGGAACTGGATGCTGGGGTCACAGAAGGATGAGCGTAGGAGCTTTAGCCCGGCAACCGTCGTCAGGAGGACATCGCAGCTAAGGGTGGTGGTGGTGGAGGTGTGGATGGGGAATGTGGGTTAGGCATTATTACTTTATTAGGACTTTATTTCTTACAATGTATATAAAGTCTAAAGGATATGGAGCTCATGGATATTGGTCAGTGTCTGTTTAAACTCAGGTAACTAATTTGATTTGATTTGATTGATTTTATGTACTGTTTGTATAACTGCATAACTGCTATTCATTTTATGTTTAAAACATAGTTGCATGTTGTTTTATTCTGCTTCTTGGCCAAATATGAGATTTTAATCTGAAATTTTGAATTGAACTTGGCTAAAGTCTGACTAAAAACATATTAACAGTGTGTGTGTGTGTGTGTGTGTGTGTGTGTGTGTGTGTGTGTGTGTGTGTATGCGTGTGTGTATGTGTGTGCGCGTGTGTGTGTGTCTACTTACTGGATCCCCAGCTTCTTGCGGTGACTGAGGGCGAAGCTGTCATTGGTCAGGGCACTTAATACGATGGCAGGGTAGACCACATACTTCTCAAAGCACAGCAGGCCCACATACAGCCGCTCAAACCACATCAGCACTGCGTTCTCTAGAGGAAGCAGAGCAACTTCAGAATGACGGCTCACTGCTGAGTCAGTTGTTGCTGTTTAGCTTTTTCACATTGTCTCTGTACACGTGTGTTGGGGCAAAGGTTTGAGTTGCTGTAACACAATGGACGAGTGTACCTTCGACCGTGTTGTACTAACAAGTTGTTATAGGCTACTGTAGAAAATATCAGTTTCCAGTTGTGTGTGGAAAGTGCTACACTGAAATGTTTTAATCTGTCTCTAAGCATGGTCTCCTCCCGCTCTCAGTTAAATAGGTAACGTAAGAAAGTGCAACACCAACTGAAATTAATGTTCAGCGCAAAGAGAGCGATACGAGACCTTTAAGCAAAGAGTTTAAAAGCAGAGAAGACAAATGCGTAATACAAACATATTCAACAAAGTGAACTACAATCTGTTCTCACAAATGATTGATCCAGGTTTACAATGCAAAAGTACTAATTATCCATCCATGGAAGTACTAATTACTGTGAGCAGTTTTTCTGCCCGTAACCTCAATCAGCGGGTTTCACAATACTTTCCCATGAATCAGTTTGTTTTTCTAAGTGTGCCTGTAACCATTGTGGCTTCAACTGTGTTTGTTTATTTGTATCGCCGCTAGCTGTTAGCAAGACAATATTGCCTACAGCCCACAAAATAAAATAAAAAGGATAAATATAATCTACAAAATATTGCTTACATGCATTTAAAAACATAATGAAATAAATACATGAATATGTAATCAAAATGATGCAATGTGTGTTTCTGACCTCGCGGTTCAAATTGGTGGTACTCTTTGGTCTTCAGGACAGGGTGGGAGATCCACAGCCAGGGATGGTGTTTCCTCAGCTGGGGGATCAGATAGTGGGTCACGAACCCCACCGTCCCCGCTAGTGCGTACAGCACGATGGTCACGAAGGGCTGGAAGTAATGGATACGACCACACAGTTGATGAAACATCACAAACAAATCACCAGTAAAACGTGTGATTCATTTAAATGAATAAATTTACAAATAAATATATTAAATTAAATGTATTAAATATATAGAGATTGTACAAATTAACTATACAATATAAATGCTATAAATACTGCGCATGCTTGACATGTCCCATCCTAACATCCTGTTTTTAAGCAAATAACGTCAACAAGTATTTATATGGAGACTTTAAATTCAGGCAGCAAGATGTGAATTCGCTGAGGTCAAATAAACGGCATGCTCAACAGCAACAACTACAAACAAAACCATGTGTCCAATATGACAACAAACAGCGCAAATGAGACTCAGGGATATGTCAGTGAAGCTGTGTAATAATCCCAAACAGCAGATTTGCGTGGGCGTAGAGGGGTTTCAGTGGGGACGCAGTAGAAAACAGACCACTCACCTTCAGTGACAGAAAGACAGTACTAGCAGTAATGGCAAATGTTAGGATGTAGGCGACAGAGCACACGATCACATCGGACAGGAGAATGTCCTTCTGTACAAAAGAGAGTGAAAATTGATATATAACGAATGACTGTGTTTTGTATAACTAAGAATTTATCAGGATAATGTTCTTTTATTTTGATACCATAGAATTCTGGAGCTTTTCTGGCAGCGGATCTTTGATGTCTAAATCATCCTCATACTCTTCTTCATTTTCTCCCAGAGTTGGCATTAGTTTAGACTTGATCAGGGATCTGTAAATAAATGCATTCATTGCAAAACTGTCATTTTAAAATATTTTATTTGGGATTTCACATTACCACATTCTCCTGATGCTGAGTCTGTACTCTTGTCTAACGTATAAAACTTTACACAAGAAACAGGGTAGAACTACAGTACATGTTCTTGTGTTTGTGATCAACTGTTGGAAATGGAAACGAATAAATGATGGTGAGCTGAGCCAGCAAATGACAAAGACAAAGTATTCACATTAAAAGGGTATTATAGATTACAGTACATCTATTAATCTACCTACCCAGACAGGAGTGTCTTCCCAGCCTTTTATTTACGTCTGACACTGTACAAACACACCAACAAACACACACATACACACGCAAGCACGCACGCACGCACGCACACACACACACACACACACACACACACACACACACACCAACAAACACACACATACACACGCACACGCACACACACACAGTGTTACTTGCATTAATACGGAGGGGTCACTGCTCTGCCGACTAAGGTGATATGAGAAGACCACTAAGAGACCGCAGAAGCCAGAGAACAAGGCTGGAGTGTGCTGCTCATCCCATGGCTCCTACACACACACGCACACACACACACACAAAACACACACACAGACACAAAAATACTGGTAAAAACACTCGTGTGTTACTGCAGGCCAGACGAGCGCTCAAGCTATTCCAAGCACACTTCATGCGGACGCGTTTCTGCGGTTTATATGTGCACATTGTTTCCCGTGAACAATATTGGTGTAACTAAGATATTCGCTGGAAAGAAATATTTTTTTATAGGCATAGAACACTCATTTGTGAGCTTAGCAGGGCATCGATTGCCGTCTGTAGTGGGCTTCAGGCTGTCGCACATGCGCAGTCAATGCGCACATGTCCGCACGGACAGAACCATTTGGAAGTGCTGCGGACCTCCGCGTTCCGTGGTAAGTATACCGGAGCCTAAGGCGGTATGCAATGTAAGGTAAGGTCACTGTAAGTCACTTTGCTTCTGATAAATGATCTGTTTGCACTAAAGCTCATCAGCAAACAATACCTTTTCAAGTAGCATCCTGGCCTGATGATATACCGCTACACTTTAGCCTAGCATAAGTAGCTACATACACTTTTCTGCTTGACTAGGATGTCCTGCAGGTTGTCTGTTACTGTACCTGCCGATACAACATACGACACCTCCCTGTAGTCTTTTATGAAGAAGGTAACAGCACTCTCTTATTTCTACGGCTGCTGGCTATTTATTTATAACAGGTCTCATGTTTCTCTTCTATTTCAAGAGACACACCATCAACAATGATTCAATAAAACCAGGCGAGGAGAACACCTTCCCCACACACACTCCCCTCTGCCTGTTACTTAACTAGGACTTTTCCTGACTCCGGAAACCTTGCCATCAATCGGCGCAACGCAGTTTACTTCCACTGTACCTTGAGGGCTCCATAGCAGAAACCGTAGAGAAGAGACAGGGCTATCAGACTGCGTAGGATGCTGTATATGGCCGAGTGGAGGCCTGTTGCAGCTGAAACACACACACACACAGAAACTGTCTTAGTTTAGAAACAGAAATGATGATAGAAGGATTGTATGGAAATGGCAACAGTTGGCGTGACGGTGTGCAATATCACAGAGCTTACAGTACCTGTTGTAGCAGTATAAAAGCTGTTTTGGCAAGGTACTTCCAAACTAGACGCATAATACGCCATTTACGAGGAACTACTTTCACAGAACTACCGATGGCATATTATTTGCACATACACACATTGATTATTTGCACATAAACACATACTCACATGCCCAAATATTAAGTATGCATTGATGTGAATAAGATACATGTAGTTGTTACTGACCTGTCCCACCAAATAAATGAATGTCAATCTGTTCCAGTAGGTATATAGTGAAGGTGTTGACCTGAGGAAACAGTCCAAGCAGGAAGGTGATTGGGAAACAGTGGGTGAAACCTGTAACACAATACGTGATACTTTAGTTTATCCAGTGTGATTTACAGTACAGTGAGTACAGCTGCAAATACTAAAAAGCAAGCGGGGACTAGGCATCTCGCTGAAGGATGTGTAAAGGTATTGTAGGCATGCTGTGTTGAATCCAACTCATGACCTTCTATGTGAGAGTCGACCCTGCTAAGATAAACCTATACGCACAATACAAAGTGCAGGAGCAACATTACTGTAGTCATTGCCTTGTTTAAAACCGTACTTCAGAAAACATACTAAAGACGTTTGTTCGAAAGCCACAGCTAAATTGACTCATATAATTTAGGTGTGCCTTTGAAACGAAGATGAGAGAAGAGATTATTGTTTCTGTAGTTTAATCTCTCAATCTAATCTCTAATAGTGTGTGTTTGTGTGTGTGTGCGTATGTGTGAACGACTGCACGTGCATGCCTGTGTGTGTGTGTGTGTGTGTGTGTGTGTGTGTGTGTGTGTGTGTGTGTGTGTGCACTGCCCGCACCCAGCAGCAGGTCCCGCAGGAAGCGCAGGGCGTCGTCACACACGATGGTGACCCCGTACAGGGTGGAGACCGGCAGGTCCTTCCTCCTCAGCAGCTGCTCCAGCAACCAGATCAGAGCGCAGAAGGTGCAGAAGTAGGCCGCGCGGCTGTAGGCCACCAGCTGGTTGTGGCCCTTGGGAGCAACACGCGCGTTAACACAGGCGTTACGTAGACATGTGTGCAATACATGCAGCCCGATCATTTCAGACCAAAACAAATGCTTTGGGGGCCACACACACATGCACACACACACACACACACACGCGCGCACACGCGCGCACACACGCGCACACACACATACACAAACACACACACATACACACAGTGCATTGCATAACTATGCATTCGTAACTCGGACCAGCTATGTAAACAGAGAACAGAGGAGCTCGGGTTATAACACACACACACACACACAGAATGAGTGTGATGTCATTCTCTGCTCAGGATGCAGTTACTCACTATATCTTTAGATAGAAAATAGTAGCTTGCTGCTATGTTTATGTTTGGTAAAGAACACCCATTGTAATGTTAAACTCACATGTGTCGGTGAGGCAGCATCTGGCTGAACGCTCTGGAAATGGAAATGCGGACAAAGGAAATGGAATCACCGTACACAACAAAACAATTTTACAAACCTAAACAATAAAACTAATGCCCAACAGTTTAATGGAAGGGCAGAGAGCGTACAACATGACATTTAAGTGAGGAGTTGCGATGGCAAATTTATATAACATCCGACAATCCTAATGCATCTGCATTACGAACTCCCCCAAGTGATAGAGTGCAACTATTACATCACTTAATAAACAGGCATAGGGTAGGAGTGTTTTATTAAGATAGATTATAATTTAGCATTTTACCAAGATAGGCAGCAGTAGTCATGTGCAAAAACAAGTGCACAATATGTAGCAACAATTAATACATCTAACTTAGAAACAGCGCCAGAGGGACAAGTTCTTTCAATTTTAAACACTGTTGTAAGGTTTTCCAAGCGGATGGGGCTGAGTACAAGAAAGCTCTTTTTCATTATGTTGTAACCAGTAGTACATAGAGTATCTTCTTACCTTTAATAACGAGTACTGGCAGCTGGCAATGACCAGGCAGAACTGGAAGACCCAAAAGTCTTGGAAACAGCCGTGGTTGAGAAGCAGGAATCCCAGAAATGAAACCAGGAAAGCCATGAAGATTGCTACAAAGTTCTCAAGAACATCCTGGTTCCTATACGCACACACAGAGCAGGCACAAAGACGAACAGTCAACTCTGTATCTGGTTTATCCCTCCACGACACTTCTCCATTAATGAGACATGATGAGCCGTGGTCATTAGCATTTCAACTGTAGACTGGCGATGAAAATTAGCCTGTTTGGCTAAATCTCACACATTTACATGACCTCGATAAGTGGTCACAAAATGAATGTGTATTGTCCCTACAGTATATCTCTTGACAACTCAATCTGTAAGAATGCAAAATATCGGTTATCAAAATTGCATGGTGAACATTAAATCTACCTGTCCTGTTTTTTCTCTTTAGAAAAATGTATTTACTGAAAATGTACCTTAAAAATTTAACTTTTACATTTTTGGAAACCCAAATACCTCACTTGATTGATGTCTCCCTGACTCTGAGCCAAGGTCAAATGAGCAAAATGAATATCTTTGTGGTCTTCCAGGTGCCCTAAGTTGTTTTTATGGACTTTGTAGTGAAATACTGGCGTGTTGGAGGGATTTAACGGCATATTTAATGCATAATGTAGTGCTGTGGACGATGTATCACCTGTCTAACAAGGCGAGCAAGGTGAGTCGGTCGTACAGGATGTTGATCCATTTCCCAGGAAATAGTTTAAGTTTGTAGTAAACCTTTTTGGTCGGCTTCTCCTGTGTGGATGTCTCCGATGACTCGTCCAAAGAGTCCTCCTCCTACCACACACACACGCACGCACACACACACACACACACACACGCGCACCCACACACGCACACACACACACACACACACACACACACACACACAGTGTGTGTCATTGTATATGTACACAATCATACACAGTACAAAACTATGCATACAGTATGTATACAGCTAAGACCACACCAGACCACACCACACATACCTGGAAGACCTCGGGGTGTGTCCTGCGTGGCCTCAGCCTGTGTGCAGGGATGATGCGTCGCTGGAAGGGGCAGTCAGTGCGGCCTCCCACCAGGCCGTCATGGCCCTCTGAGTTGGACGACGTCGACAGCAGGTCACTGGGAACACACACGCGCATGCAGGCATGCACACACACACACACACACACGCACGCACGCATGCACGTACCAACACACACAGATAATAACGCGTCAGGCGTAGTGAGGCGTGTACAGCAGGAGAATATGCAGAAAGCACAACACAACAGTGTGTGGAATAGAATGCTTCATTCAAGCAGATGGAAAGTAGCTTAAAGATCCACGTAAAGAGTAGCATTACCACATGTTACCAGTGATGAGGTCAGCCCCCAGGGGCAGGTTGAGAGCTCTCTCTGCATACAGCTTACGAGGCCGGTCCCCTGGTCAGACGACATCACACACAATCCTCACTGGAGGCAACCTCAGTGCTATAGGCGTGGCCAGAGCCATGGAAAGAGAGAGTCGCCAACAGAAGTTCGAATATTTCAGCGGCCAGATGGTTCATGGAGACGCGAAAGTGCTTGGTGGGCATTTTGAATATATACAGATACTATATATAACTTAATTTTTTGGTAATTACTAATAAATAAATGCATGGTGTACTTTGAGTAATTGGTGGCCACCATCCACCTCCGACTGACGGAGTTGACGCAACTCTCTCTTTACAGTAGATGGCTGTGGGCGTGACTAGCACATTGCACATAGCATGTTATTTATTGCAGTTTATGTTCGCTTGAGCCGTTAACGTGTGTTGTGGAAGCATCGTTCTGTTGTCGGTGTACAGAATAGTCAGAAATTACTTGACAACAGCAGTGACCCTCCCTTGAAATACCTTTTAACTAACAGTGTGGTCTTTCAACCTTCAACAGTAACAACATTAGCTATTGTCAGTTTGTATTTACACAAATAAATGTATCAAACAAACCATACGCATATATCTATAAGTAGCCTACCTTGTAAATATAGTATGTTTGATAAATTTGATTACCGTAATAAAAGACTGTCTGTCTTTTAATTTTGTGTAAGTTTATGTTATCGAATAATACACAAATAAAGCAAACAAACCACCAAATACCGCACTGCACTACTCACTGTGGACTGTGTGGAAGGTGTAAGCATCTTCTTTGTTGGTGGCCTCTGGCCGGCAGATAACCTGCAACATGGAGCTCTCTGACTGGGAGGTCTGGGAGGGCAGGGAATCGTAGTCTGGGTCCTTCTCCCTGTCTGTCTGGGGACTGGGATTGTGACACACAGACAGAAACCTAATCCAAGGCCACAGGAATTGGAAGCTGCTGTGTCTTAAAGCAGGGGTCTCAAAGTCTAATTTCCCATGGGCTACCAACCATTTTATGATAAGAGGATAAGGGTGCATGAAAAACATTATTACATTTTGCAGTAATACGAACGATATTGGACGTCTTAGGATGATATTTCTTTCAAATTTACCAAGATAATGATTTGCTTTTTATAAATTTGCCTGAGCCTAATGATAAACACAAAAACTTTACATGAAAACAAACCTTTCTTCTCTTACATTAGCGCTTTATATTATTGTATCACTGTAAGCACTTCATTGTTATTTATTAATTAATATCACTCAATTCACAGAAATGATTACTTAAAGCCTAAATACAGTACAGGCTTTATTAATAATTTCTGTGAATTGAGTGATATTAATTATTGATATATGCTCAACAACTGACAAATTAACTAAATGTAAATTTGCTTTGGCTGCTAAATACTGTACATGTAAATGGTTCATTTCACTGTTGTTGGTTTCAGCATACAAAGTGCCTGTGTGTGTGCTTGTGTGTGTGCGCGCGCGCGCGTGGTGTGTGCGTGTGTTTTCATGAGAGGTGAGTGTGTGTGTGTGTGTGTTTGCATCTGTGTGTGCACGTGTGCATGTGAGGCGAGTGTGTGTATGTGTGTGTGTGTGTGTGTGTGTACAGTATGTATGTGTGCGTGCATGAGAGTGCATTTGTTTGCGTGTGTGTGTGTGTGTATGTGCGTGTGCGTGTGCATGTGCGTGTGCATGTGAGTGCATGTGTGTGTGTGTGTGTGTGTGTGTGTGTGTGCATGTGTGTACCTGTCAGGAGAGACTATGGGAATCCGCATTGGCATCGCTGTCTGCAGTGTGTTCGTAGGGAGACTGTTGGGGGGTGTGGGTCTCCCCCTCATCCTGCCCTCAGCCTGTGGCTCAGGGAGCACCTCCTCCTGCTTGGGGGCCTCCCCCAGATCCTCTGGGAGCAGAAGCGGTTATTGAACATTATGCGACAGTTAGTTCCGACCAAGTGATCTGATTGGACGAGAGGCACTCCATGAGTGCCAATATTTCAGTCTAACGCACTGGGATTTTTAACTATGCATGTATCACTCCACTTTACCAGTGTTATCCTAATAACAGCTGCTAATTCAAAAAACAACACACTTCTGATAAGTTGTTCAAGTGACTCAACAGATTTTACTTAACTGGCTACGTGATAAATGGTAACAGGCAAATGTAGATGAAACGTGAAAATGTATGTAACAAGCTAGCTGTTTATGTTTTGCTTGGTAACAGCCCAGCCACGTAGTTGCCGACACAGAACCAGAGACTGTTGATAGAAGTTTAGAAGTATAGTTGCGGGACTAGTTGTGTTGGTGGAGCCAAATTAATCATTAAAATAAACAAACAAACAAACAAATTATTTTCTGTTACTATTATTTACAAATTAAATGCACGTGTTGAACTGTTGTATAAAAGCAATAACACACTTGAGGTATGTGATTATCTTCGGCCTCGTACCTGTACGACCGACACATAGCCGTGTGGATATTCAGTCTAACGCACTCCATCTCGTGTGTTATTGCTTGACCAGAACAATGTCAATACTGATAATGTGATCTTGGAGCAGACATTCATATTTCATACATATAAACAAACATCAATAAATGATCATGTTTGCACAAACTAACTTTCCTCCCAGGAGAAGAGCGTGTATGTGCGTGCGCGCCCATAGTTGAGCGTGTGTTTACACATTTGTAAATGTTTCACCTAACACGGGCTCCAAACATCATTTAGACTCCACCGATGAATCTGAATTAGTCACCTTGTCGTTTGCCTTCCACTTCCTCTCTGTGTTCTGGCTGCTCCTCTTCCTGTGCGCTAGCCTCGCCCCCTCTGATGCCGAGGGAGCCCAGCAGGGACACAAACTCCAGGAAGCTGGACTCGTTGGGCGTCTGGCCCTCTTTGGCTTCCAGGTCAGACTTGGAGGTTGTCAAGGTGCTCTGGTGGACAACAGGGACAGAGACCAGCTGATACCGCGTGCAAGATAGATAGATAGATAGATAGATAGATAGATAGATAGATAGGTAGGTAGGTAGGTAGGTATGTAGGTAGGTAGGTAGGTAGATAGATAGATAGATAGATAGATAGATAGATAGAACAGAACAGAACAGATCATTTGATATGTAAACCTGTAAAGACTAATGTCTTGCCTGATGAAACAGAGCTCACGGTTACAAGCACAGGACAAAGTGAGAGCCAACATACTGTGTTGTGAAGCCGCTGAGCCAGCAACACGGCATCCGTTCCGCTGTCTATGCTGAGCCCCCGGATGTGGGCCCTGCCCCCGGGCCCGTAGCGGCCGAGTGCCGGCGGAGGCAGCCGCAGGAAGCCATCCGTGTCCACGTTGATGTCCGCCGCATCCGAGTCGTCGGGGTGCGAGTGGACGTCGACGCCCGACGAGCTGTTGTCGTGGGTCAGCTGCGGGCTAGGTGAGGCGTCGGTGGTCAGCTGCGAGCTCCGGTGTTCCTGATACTGGTACCTGTGTTCCTTGGTGGTGGACTCAGAACTGGTCGTTTCCCTGCACAGGTGGAATTCTTCAATGGGGTTCGGCGTCTGGGCCGGTTGTGGGGTGAGCTCATCCTCTGACCCCGACCCTTCCTCCCAGTCCTCCATCTCCTCGACCGGGGAGTCGAAGGTGATCACGGGGATCTTGATGTGACACTCCCCTGCCTCCTTCTGAGCCTTCCACAACATATTAGCACCTGTTAGCTATGTGGACTAGTGTTACGCAATAGCAGGGCTTAAATGTAGTACATGATATGTTAAACTGCACCCTTAATTTAACAATAGGACTGAACTGTGATGAGACGCATCAATGCTTAGTGTTAATATTGACAAAATTAATTAAAATTACTTTTTATAAAAATCAGGATCATATGTGTTGAAAATGGCTCTATGCGTTTTATCTGATTAAAATCGCCCATGGTCCTTGTTGGCTTCCAACCGTGTCCCTCTTAGCCCCTCCTCTCACTCAGCTCCTTGATGTTTTAGCATTTCACAAGGTTGTGCAATTGGTGGAGTCAGGCTCAGAGCTGGTGTGAAGCTACACGTTAAATGTATAGTCAGCTATTTCAAGCTAATTGTAAGCATTTTTTCAAATTCAACAAATATCTCCTCGCATTTCGTTAGTTTACCGTTTTCTGTGCGTGTTGAAAAAATAATATGATAGTTCTACACAGCCCTGGCTCCCTAAATAGTAACGTAAACAAAGTTGCGAACACTGCTTGAATCAACAAAGTCTTGGCACTACGCTTTGCTTCACAATTTCGATGTGTGGGGCACTACCTCACACATGTTTTGATTTGAGCTCGAGTTAGCAAGAATGACCATGCAATTAGTGTAGCAACTATTTTCTATGTAAAGTTCAAGTAGAGTAATGGTGTCCTGAGAAGATAATGATATCCCAGTCCCTCGGTGTGTGTTGTAATCTTACAGTAACTTCTCGGTTCTTGGTTTTCATAGTCGGGCTGGCTGCAGGTGCATTATAGTTAGGCACAAGTAACTACAACTAAACTACAACTACACTTCCCATGAGTCCTTGACATCACAAGCGCCGGTGTCATGGTGTTCTGTTTGTGCTTCTGAAAGTGCTTTTACGCTTTTTGTTGGTTTCTCATAACATCCAAAGGAGTTACAATGCTGTATCCGAGCCCATCATGGTGCTACTACAGTACTAAGTTAGCAATATAACATTTGTGAACAATGATATCCCTTCAATTATTTTAAAACTGTTAACTTGCTGTCTTAACAACAGGAATAAACATTGTGACGTTCTGTAGAGCATGACAATATCCCTGTAGCCTGGTGTAACGCCACGCTCCATCGTTTCTTCCTACTTTGCATAGACCTCTGGTTAATTGTGAAACTATTGGACAATGCTGAACCAATCGGCATTGCTACAATTGTTTTGATCGCCTCATCTAGCTCTACCACCATTTAGAAACACGCTTGACGTCAACGTCATCTCACTAACCAACACTGATTGGGCCGCCAGCAGGGTGGCTGTGGGAAAGCTAATGCGAACAGGGTTTCCACACTGTAATCTCAGGGAAAAGAAATTGAGCTGAGAGCAATAGTCGGGCAGGCTAATATTCCTGTACTGTAATAGAAAACCAAAGTTCTAGTTTCACTTTGGTCCCGTATAAACGCATATTCCATGCCATCAATTTGAGTTGGCTGCTGTTGTGCAGATTGTATAACATTGTCTGGACACATTTTAGTGGTTGTTATAAATAACCTCTGAGATAATTTTGTTGACACAGGAGATATTCCTGTCTGAGCACACATACGTACTGTCACAAATTACGTTATTACGTTATTTACTTTACAATGTGCACAAATCTCACTCTCAAGACACAAGAAAATATATGTCATGTTTTCAAAACTGACTATTTGCATGTTTTGTTGCCCATTTTTGGAAAAACACTTGAGTAGATACAGTATGTGTAGGTGGTGAGTGTCTTGTATTGTTGATCTAGGGTGTAAATAACATATTAATGTAATTATTTTTATTTTTAATAGTTTTCCTTGTTTATTTATCAGGGACAATACAATAAACATTATAACAGGTTATATGTACACATGGTTATAGTAATCTGGAATAGGTGCATTGAATGCAGGGTTTATAGCTCAAGATAATTTGCGACCCCTGTCCTCGGTTAGACCGTTATTATGAAAATATAATGATATGCATGAAAAGTAGAGCTGCTTTGAGAAGTATGTATTGTCTTATCATTCTAAAGCAGTTTGATTATTGTTGTTTGTAGGTATCCTGTGTTTATGTTAATTACTGGATTACACTGAAATGTAATGCATTTAAACGTGTTTGATAGTAAACGTGGGATAGAGAAGGGCGAGTTGTTTGTAGGGCGAAACCTTTGTTGACCGCAACTGTTGAATAGGCCTACATACAGTATTTTGTCAGGCTAGCACGGTAAGCGGCAGGGAGCCTAACAAATGTACATTGCGCACTCAGGTAACTGACCAATGCGTGTTACGCAGAACCAGCTGGCATATCTGTTGATGACCCAACAACGTGACACGTGTCCTGCCTGAACTTCTGCTACGCTTTATGTGTGGCAAAATAGCCTACTTGTTCCTGATTGGATGTCGCCCTACTGTATTTAGCCGTGTGCACACCATAGATTGTGGAGCGCTCTGCTCAAAAATCTTTGGCGCACACACACACAAGTATAGCATTAGCTAAAATGGTTATTGTTATTGGTTATTAAGTTATTGAAAATAATGTTACCGGTACTTGGTTTGGTGAGTCTCTAAATAGATTATTTCTCTCTTGGTGGGTCTTGGCACAACATTTAAGGAACTTGGCACTCCATTAAGGAACAGGCAGAGGATAAATCAATCTCCAGGTCTAAGTGAACTGCGTGTGGTCGCACCTGGGCGTTCTCCAGCAAGCTCTGCTTCAGGCTCTCCTCCAGCTGGGCAGCCGTCTGGGGGTCACAGCTCATGGTGATGATGATCTTCACTGTGTCGCTCTCGTCCAGATGAGCGGACGCCGATGCCGGGCCTGAGTTATCGACCAGAACCACCGCAATCTCATCCGAGCAATAGGCCTCCTCCTCCGGCTCAGCCTGGGAGAGAGAGGTAGATTCATTGGTCAGTTACTGTCAATTTGAAAAAGAAAGAAAGAAAGAAAGAAAGAAAAAGGAGGATAAAAACATGTTACTTTTACCTCTGTATGGTCCACCATGATGGGAGGCTGGGGCGCATCAACCAGGTCTTCCTGGCGGGGGTCTTGGGGGGTCTCCAGCGAGTTATTGTTGGCGTCCGAGGGCTCCTTCTCTCCGTCGCTCTCCTCCCCACTCTCCCCCTCGCTGCCGTTGGAGGAAGCCAGCCCCTCGTCCACCGTCTCCCCGTCAACCGTCCCTTTGTCCCCTGAGCGGCCCCTTTCCCCTGCGCGGCCCAATGTCCCGTCTTGCTCCGTTAGCTCTTTGTCCGGCCCCGTCAAAGGGCTCTGGATGTCCGCCTCCTCTCTCACAGTCCTCTCCGCCTCCATTTCCCCAGACCCGGTTGCCGATCCGGGCCTGGATTCGCCACGCCCGGCGGCCCGTGACGTAGGCCTCTGCTGGGCCTGCAGCAGTGGGGTGACCAGGTCAGGGTTGGGGCTGGACAGGTCCTCTGGAGAAAGCTCTTGGCTGGGGTGCGATCCTCCCTCTGCGGGCCTCTCCTCCGCCGGGTTTTCGCTCTGCCCTGGAATGGAACGGGGAACGAACTCATGTATTGGTATTTTTTTTTAGTGTGAAATAATGTGTAACATTCCAACTAAATGCTTTACGTGTAACTATACCCTAACATGTGTTTTGAGCTGTAAACGAATGACTGATCTGTCACCAATGCTGCTGTTAATATTTACAAAATTCCCATTTTTAAACAAATCTGCATTTTATGTTCTGAAAACATAACTACACGTCATATCCGTTACCTGGCTGGTTTTCATCGGTACACTTAGTACGCTCATACGTCCTCAAATTCAAACGTTAACATTCATGTTACTGGGGGTCCCCCTCTCAGCCCCTCCCCTCCCCTCACTCAGCTCCTTGATAAATTTTTCAAAGTTGTAGTGGGTGGAGTCAGGCTCAGAGCTGGGGTGCAGTTACACTTTAACGGTGAAGTCAGGCTCAGAGCTGGTGTGCAGTAACGGTTTAAAGGTGGCGTCAGGCTCAGAGCTGGGGTGCTGTTACACTTTAAAGGTGGAGTCAGGCTCAGAGCTGGGGTGCAGTTACACTTTAA
>JAODUE010074467.1:0-15301 GCA_027564755.1 Amblyopsis hoosieri | reverse complement strand
CTGTGTGTTTCACCAAAGGCATATCCTATATACAGCACCACAAATAATGACACTTTCCTATTATACTATAATGTAATATATAATATATAATACTATACTGAATTCCCATTAATGATTTAATATCTCTCTTTAACTTTTTAATTGATTGACACTCCAATGATGTGAAACTATGATAGAGTGTACATAATGTTTTGCACAGGAGTTTTCAACCTTTTTTGAACTATAATGTCACTTTCACTGTTTTGGTCATTTCAGCAGGTGCTTGTAAATTACAGTGAGACATATTACAAATGTAGTGGTTAGGCATCTTGTTTGGAAAATAAAAGTGGTTACTCAAATATGCTTACTGGCTTAAAGGCTGGTATAACTACTGAACCACATATATTTACAAATGTAGACAGTGGCTGGAATAGGGGATCAAACTTGTCTAGGCGTTATTAGCACCACACTGACCAATTGAACTGGCCCTCATAATGTTAGGGGATTAAACCCACACAATCTGACCTACCATACCAACTGAGTTTACTGGCCTTCACATGTACTGTAAGATGTTACTGGCTTAACTTCAATTTACAGTAGGTACCTGCTGTAAAGTGTGCATGTAACCATCAGAGTCCTGTATTTCTTGTGGTCTGACAGCAGATATTTGTCCTGAGTTCACTCTAGGGGGTACAAGCAGCTTGAAGTTGAATCCCCTGTCTTTCTCCATCCTGAAATAATTCACCACAAATCAGAATCATTTCACGGGTTTTCTGGTAATCAAACACGTACCGTATGGCTTAGAAAACATATGCATTGTGTTTAATATGCACAATAATTCATAAACGTTATTTTATTAAGGATATCTAACACTGAGGTGCGTTCACCAAAAGTTAATTACCTTGAAAGCAAACATGCTCACCACTGTTGAACTGAACACACCTCAGGTACCGTACAGTTTTGCCATGCTTATTTGAGCCTTTATTGTATACGTACCGTAGCGATGCTAGTGCTACCAACAGAAAAGAATAGCTATGGTATGGTAGCGTACGGTACCGTAACTAGAGACAGTACGGTACTCGTACTGGTACCGTAGTGTATGTACAGTACCGGTACCGTTTCGTGTTACTGGTATATGTATGTTACCAGTACGATAGCCTAGTATTACGGTTGTAAAATGTCCAGTACGGTACGGTAGGCGAATTAACACCAGAACAGGTTGTGCCCAAAAGTGACTTGCTGATAAAAAGTGATCACGGTATGTAAAAGTGCATTTTATAGTTATATTCCCACACTTTTATCTGGTAAAAATGAATGGATTAATTATAATCTAGGGCACAAAACAGGTGAAATACTATAAATTAAGGATATTTTTTTGTATCGAGACGGCCTATATTTAACCATTATGTACTAACAGTATCCTATATTCTCGAAATATCTATGCTAAACAAGGATATTTGACAAACACACATTTTACATGTTATATGATACATTAATTAAAGACAATATACATATATTTCGAAAGTACGGTATACGGTACTGGTACTGTATTACAGTACCGGTACTGTACACGTACCGTATATTTCAACATTGCGGTAACTCTATTTTGTTATCTAAACAACTGTACCGTACCGTACTACCGTACTGTACTTAAGTCAAACAAACATATTCAAGAGTTAACATAACCTACCTGTCAGAATGTTAACTGCCAACTAGTTTGTTGTCTGCTATATTTTAGAGAATTAATATTCAACTGCCAAGATAAAAGCTGAAAGGTTCAACTGTACATTTTAACCGTTTATTAGTGGAGTGCGCGCGCGTCAGCGAGAGTGACGTTCACTTCCAACCGGGTGAAAGTTAAACCCTATGTAAATGCATATTAAATATATATGCCTATGAAATAAATAAATAATATTGCTATAAAAAAAAAAAAAGCATGCAATAAATATAACAATTATGAAAAGAGCTATAAATAGTGTAGTGTAGAAATAGCATAATGTTGTGTGGCATTATGATTCATGAATAAGCCCCCTGAAATGCTGTAAAAAATAGCTTAGTGCTGAATGAAATTCACAAGGTTTCATGTATTGTAATGCTTTATTTTACACTATAGGCTCTAGAAATACAATAGGCGCTTACACAAGTTGAGGTACAAATTTGTTTTTTATAAAATATCTTAAATGTATGCTTGTATAGAGGAATTAATAATGTCAACTTTCTTCCTCCATCTTCACAAATAGCCTATAGTTTGTGAAGAAAAAAAAGAATAAAGAAAAAGATAGACAAGTAATCAATTGAATACTGTGATGTGCTTTTACAGAAAGTATTTGTGTGCCTTCAGAAAACAAATCCATACAGATAAAATGTGCAATAATACCATTAGGAAACCTATAGGAAATATTTTGTTGTTGGTATATGCTACAGACAAAATATAAACATCTTAAACTGGGTAGAATAATATAATAATTATTTTGTATTATGATTCATCAGGTGGAAATTAAACACAAGAAGCTTTGCCAATATTGGAACAAAGAAATTATACTGCCTCATCTGCTGTCAAACCCACTTCCACCGCTTTGGCAGCATTGTCCATATCTGCCTCCTCTTCTGCTTCTTTGACCTTTGATCTTTTCTCTTCTTCTTTCTTTTCTTTGTCCAACAAGCGATAGTTGATTCCCATACCCACAAACAGCAGCACACTGGCAACGATGAGGATTATTCCACAGCCCTGGTAGGTGTACTTGTAATCATGGTATATGTCTTTGAATTTTCCTGTGGACAAGATTTTCATATTACAGTATATATTTATTACTATTAACAAGTACAGTATACAGTAAGCACTAATTATACACTCTTGTTCATGTTACAGTGCCCCCAGAACCCCACATTCTGCCCCAGCAGACTGATTATGTTTTGATATTTGCAGGTGAGGCATGTCTCCGGAGTTTAAAACCAAAACAACTGTGCAGTTTCCTCTACTGCCCTTGTGTAAGTGTGTTTAAATAGCCTAATCATAAATTAGCTGAGGCAAAAATGTGGGTATAGGGGTGGCTATAACCTGATCAAGAAGGGCACCTGTAAACAAGCAAAAACATCTTTATCAAATAGATGTAAATATTGAACATTAAGTTTAATTCTTACCAAGTAAAGGGGGCCCTAATAGCACAGGACCACACTCCACAATTGTTACCAGCCCAACAGCACTGGAGAAGCGCTGGGCTCCCACTATGTCCATTAAAGTCTCAAAAAGCACCGCACTTGCCCAGCCAAAAGCAAAGCCAAAGAACATAGAATAGATCACAAATCCTGTGTAGTCCACTGAAATAGGAGCCATAATATGGCACACACCGTTGTACAACACAGAGACAGCAAAGAAGTATTGTATTCTCGGCCGCACCCACTTGGTGTTGGCCACAATGCCCATGGCAGGCCGAGCAACCATGTCAACAAAGGCCAGTACAGACAGCAGGAAAGCAGCCTTCTCTCTAGGAATGTCGATACTCTTCGCATAATTACTGAGGAACACTAGTGGAGCAAACAGGCCAAAGAACAAGAGGAAATTACCAATAAGATAGAGCAAAAAGCCACGGTGCTTAAAGAGAGAGAGGTCTATGAAGCTGTTGATTTTCTCCAGCACTGATTTTCTCTCTGTACTCTTCTTCACAGGTTGAGGTTTCGGTCCGATAGGGCGCATTAGAGAGCCAGCAACACAGCAATTCAAGAGAAGCCCTCCTAAGATAAGGAAGCTTCCCCTCCAGCCGAACTTGTCAAAAAACCATGTGTTCAATGGAGCCAGGGTGCATAGACAGACAGGGCTGCCAGCCATTGCAATTCCATTAGCAATGGGCCGTTTGTTATAGAAGTACTTTCCGATCATAGTTAGGGCAGGGTTTAGATTGAAAGACAATCCCAGGCCTAGAAAACAGACAATTAAATGTTAGCTTCAAAATACCTTTCAATTTTCTAAATATATGAATTAAACATACATGGATATATACAAAGTATTACATTCTCTAAACAGGCATTAGATAGTAACGTAGCTCAATTAAATACTGTTGATACATATCATTGAACATTACATTATATATGGTGTAACTTACATACCTCCTACAATGCCAATACAGAAGTACAGTGCTTCAATAGAATTGCAGAAAGAGGCAGCAATGAGCCCCGAACCAGATAAGCATCCTCCCATAATCATGACAGGACGACTTCCATATTTATTTACCAGTATACTACTGATGGGACCTACGCAGGCACATGCACACGCACACACGCACACACACACACACACACACACACACACACAAGATACAAGAAAACTGTAGTAATAGTGCAGTTATATATTTTACCACTAGAGGGCACAAAAGTTACAGAACTAATGCAGTACATAAAACATTTTTTCAATAATTTTTGTCAATGCTGCACTGCAGTAGTTCTCCCTCATACTTAATCAGCCAAACTAGATAACAAAATGCAGATATTATGGGTTGTATGCTGAAAATATATTATTATTCAAATAATAACTTTTCTACAGGAAACAATAAATACAAAACTTAAAGAAATGTGAGGGATGGGGATGGAAACCCTGACAAGGCTCTTAACCATATTTGTTATTTCCTTAATTGTGTTTTCAGTATACAGAATCACACAATACAAAGGCAAAATCAACAACAACTGAAATATCTATGATTTGTATACACGCATTTAAATGGAATATAGGGATCAGGTGGCAATATGTCATTTCTGTGTATGGCTTATAATAACAGCCTGAATGAAAATGAGGATTCACGTGGAAGTCTCCTTTGCCAAGCAGAGTCAGCCTGCCTGCCAAATCCCTGCACTGCCCAATATACCTAAATGGAATCTGACAGTTTTTGTTTAGAGGGTGTCCAGACTCATTTGCCAGTACGGAGCGAGACAAAAGGTTTTTAGATTGTACAGCTGGTTTGCTCCACAGTAACAATGAGTTCTTTCCTTTCATTTGGAGGGAGAGTTGGTTAGGATTTACAAACAATGGCAACAAAACCTTTGTAGCATATTATGAATGTAATGAATCAAAAATTTAAGACACAGAGAAGTACATAACCACAGCTTGTTAGCCAACTGAGGACGTGCTCGGAAAAACACTCCCTTCGAGAGAGTGTGCTGGTTCAAGTTTTGTTTACTCATTTCATGGACAAAAAAGATTGCCTATAAATTATATACTTTGATAATGTTACACCTGAGCATTTCTCTCCACACTACATGTTTAATAAATAATCAATGAAAACCAATACAGTCTCATAAAAGTATGTTACTAATACAATAAAGAACCATTCAACACCACTAAGCCTCCTGATCACATTAGACAGGCCTACGTGCTACTTGCAACTTTTTGAACAAAGAGTAGCATTGATGCAAGGCTTAACCTTACTGTATTATGTACCAATGTTATTCTTCCCTTAGATGCACATTGAAGCTTTAGCTGTTAATTAATGTTTGCCATAACAATGTTTAGAAAATTGTTTGTATTCACCCTATACAGTATTCTAAACATTTGGCAACTTTCAGTTTATCACTCCTAGTAAATAATTAGTGATATTGATGTTTCTTAGACCACACATAATGCAGTGCTGAACTTGTCTAAAGAAAAATACAATGAATGAAAGTAATTTATGCCAAATTCATCTCAGCATTGCAGGTATAAAGACTAACCCCTCTTTGGTCTTGCAGTTCTGTGCAAAGCTTTCAGTCTCATTCGCGCCCATAAAGAGGGACATAATTAATTCTAGTGTAATAGGCACACAGGGCTAAAAACCCATTCACATTCTGCAGGAGCAGATAGTGTTACACCATTTGAAACAGTGCTTCAGTGGAGCATTTAGAACAGAGACGCTGTTTTGCTTCAGGGAAAAAGTTTTGATTCGACTTTCATTGTTGTATTTTATGCATTCCCTTTACAATTAATCGTGCACTGTGACCTACATATGGACATGTACACACACAAGTAAATAAATAATACAGTTTTGGAAAATAGAATATCTGGATCTGAATATGTTGAATATATGGAGCATATCTGATATGCAATAAAGTATTTTTTTGCAGTACATACCGATTTCTTTTTCTTTGGAGTTTTTACTCATTCAAAGTTGCCTATAATGCACCTTTAATGTTTCGAGGACAAAATACATGATATGTTGTTGGAGTTTTGCAGCTCACCTCCTCCGTACATCACAGCTAACATAATGGAGGAGATCCAGGACACCTGGCTGCTGCTTGCATCGAAGATCACCTCAATCTCCTTGAAGAAGACCGTAATGGATTTGGGAAAGGCATAGGAGAACCCAATAGAGATAAAGGCTCCCATCACCACCATCCAGCCCCAGCCACCCTCGGGGGGCGTGTAGCCCACAGGTCCTCCTACGGCAATCGCCATCTTTGCTCACCAAATGACCCTTCTATTTGCACTTTGTGGAAATGCAGGCCTGTTAGACAAACAGAGAACAGGGCAAACACTTACATAGATTAGTATTGGTTCTTTTGTTTGTCTAGTGCTATATATATATATATATATATATATACACACTGTATCTAGGTATTCATTCACTTTAGGAATCATGGACTATTGCAGTGGCTTAATGTTATCTTAATATACAGCTATAACTATTTCTATTTAGACAAATTAACTGCATGATTTTGTAAACTTAACTGCTCTGTACAGTACTGTATTATTTATCATTTTACTACCTACTCATATATACCTAGACTGGAATGGACAAAGTGAAATTCAATGATTATGGGCCCATGTGCGGTACTGTGCTGTCTAACAAAGTTTTCCTTGAAAAATTGGAAAATGTCCAATTAGCCGTATAATGACGTCTCACATCAATTTCAAATAAGTACATTAATAATAATACAAATAAGAGTTCTCAAATGTAGATTACATTAATTTGAGTAGCTATAGTTTTGAATTATCCCCTGGAATGAAAATAATATCCCACCCAATGAGCTTCCACAGTCTCAAGCTATAGTTGTTGAATAAGAGTTCACCTGCAAAGTCATACAGCTGACTGCATTGTTTACACAAGGGAGAGCAACCAAAGAGCCTATTGATCAGACCCCGAACACAGGTTGAATTCACACTGCTCAATAGCACAGGGCTACAGAGTGGCTGGTGATATAGTGCTGCTGCGTTTTCGGACAAAGAGGTCTTGATTTGGTTGATTAATTTGTCTGGTTCCGTGAAAAGTGGGTAGTGAATATTTAATGTGTTAAAGAACTTTTGATACTGAGTGGTGATTTCAACAGTTACAGCAATCAAGTTGTAAATGTATACCCATGTTATGTAACCTTTATTTTTTCACATCGCAGCAAATAACTGCATGTGTACAAGCACATAACCTTCCTATGATCTGATATTAACCTAAAAATTACTTAAATACAGTTTGCATGCAGGGTGTGTGGATGTTCTCGCTATCTGTGAACCATTTCTTTTGGGGGTCATTGTTGAAAGGGTTTGAAAACAAATGAAACAGAAAGTCAAACTGAAGAATAATGAATAACTTCAGTAAATTTTATATAGGATATATTAGCTTCAGCTAAAAGTGTGCTTGGCCCTGATTTACAATTATGAATGATACTTGTTGTGTGGAATTACACAATACAAAACCAGGGTCACCTTGGTTAAATGGTAAAGCAGAATGCACTAGGTGTCCTCTTACACTCACACAATTGAAATAAAGGTCAGTTCAAAGCGATGCCGATCTGAAAATAGCCACCATGCATTCAACAGGCTTTGTGAGTGTGCAGTGTGTTGCTTGGGGAAAGGTGAATGAGCTTTATTTGTTAGATTGGTAAGTCTAACAAATGTTAGTGTGAGTGTGTTGTGAGTGTGTTATGTTATAAAATGATACTGTTTATGTGGTTGACATCCCTGCTAAAAAATCCAGTATAAACCAGCATGAATTCCATGCTGGTCCAGGCTGGTTCATACTGGTTAGTGCTGGGGTAGTGCTGGTCTAGCTGGTATACCAACACACCAGCAAACAGCATGGGATGCCGGGGTACCAGCAAACCAGCATTCCATGCCGGTTCCAGCATGCAAAACATACTTTATGCTGGTGACCAGCAATGCTGGATTGTTTAGCAGGGATTGCATAATGAACACAGAATGTGTACAGTAGGAATATAATATTAAACACACAGTGTAATGCAATCTTACAGTGAAGATTATAACCCCCCACAAAGAACAACCAACGTGTGCGACCACTTACTGTACCAGCACCCACTGTGCACAAAGGCATGGTGCAAACATGCTAAGCAGAGGACACTGTTGACTCGTAATAGGGTCTTGTGCCTTTGTGCATGAGCTGCAAGGTTGAACTGTTGGCAGTTCACATATGGTTGTGTTATGATGCCACATCTGCTCTCTGAAGAGCCCAGGTTTGTTATTTAAAGATAATATACCCTGTGGTTTAAGTTACTGTATGATGAAACACAAGCAGACAGCATACAAAAGACAAAGGACAGTCATGAAACACATATAGTGTCTCCCTTCACAGTTGATTCTCATATTGTGATATACCGTAGCAGCGCATCTTCTGAGTCTGGAGTAAAGTCTATGTAGTAAAAATAAAAGTAAAATAATGATTTTCTTTTTTTCTATCATCTATTTTCAATAGACTATAACTTTTAGTCCAGTAGGATAAATACTACTAAATAACTTATATTCACCATTTCATACTGACTTTAAATATATGAGTTAGTAGTACATTAATCACTTTTAAAAATAAATGTAAATAAATGGTTTGTCTCCTCATACAGTACATGAAGTAAATCCAGTTGTTGTCCAGTTGTGTCAACACACAGTCATGTCAAGTGAGTCCCTATCTCTACTCAAAATAAAAAAGAAGAAAGAAAGATACAACCAAAAATTGTAAAAATATGTATATGGCAACATAAACTAACTTAAATAATAGTGTAGACATTTTGAAACAATTTGTCATAATCCAATCCAATCCAAATAAAATATATTATATTAGTCAAACATGAATGACACAGGTTACTTACCCACCGGGACCTAGTTCCAGCTCTCACCCTGAGACCAATAAAATAGAATCTCAGAAGCACATTAACACAAAGTGTGCATCATGGTGCAGCCTTGAAATTCAAATGTTCAGATACTCCACAAGTATGCTGTGGGACTGTATCCTCTGAACTGTCCCACATTCAGCATCACACTTTGATTTAGTTCATTTCAAAAAGTCTTGACAGATCAAATGTGAGGCCAGTCAAGCTCTTATTGGCTCTGTGAGATTTAGTGTCGTGCCTCTAGAATGTGATCCCCCACCCCTCTGTCATGTGCTGGGCTTCACCCAGCTAGAATACCTCCCGCCTTTGGACCGTCATTGTACTACATGACACTTAAAAGGATATTTATGTCTGCACCGCACAAGGTGAGATGCTTGGACCACTGGTATATTGATATGTCAACATTATTTTCACATTGGCATTATGGCTATAATATCCAGTTCACTTTAAAAAGGACAATCTGACATTTTGTCCCACTGTTTATATAATTCCCCCATAACACAAAGGTTGCCCTGATTTGCTACTGAAAACTGACTTGCTTTGTTTGAAAACAGTTAGAACACTGTGTGGGCGAGATGGGGGGGGGTTCAGGAAAGGCAGGGGAGCGAGCTGTGTGTAAACGAGACTGAAATCACGTGCAGCTCAGTCTCAAACTGAGTTGGAGGGTTTGGTTGCGTTCTCATGTTTTCTGATGTAGGAGGGGTTGCTCACATCCTCGTGCCTGAAAGCAAAGCAACCTGTTTCTCTAATGGCGGCAAAATAATCAGACTGACTATGCCTTTAAACTACATTGTTTTTCTCAGAAGGTTCTTCAAACACTGAGTGTTCAACTTCTTACCACTCCTACGAATATGTAATTTGGCATGTTTTTCACTGTTGTCTTTGAGATTGATTAATCTTTCATTGCTTTGTGGACACAGGATGCAGTTGTACTCCTGGGCAGAGCACAGGACATAACATGTAAACACCCTAATTCACACACCTATACTGTACACACGCACAGACATGTCACTGTACATACAATACCTATGATATAATTATTATTTCCTCATTTCTATATTTTTTAATGCAGGCAGGGTTACAGTACTTCACTTGTAAAGGTATCCCATTTTCTGAATGCTATCTTGTTGACGCAGTTAGTCGACATTATAAGATGTAGAAAAAATTGATGATTGCCCACTAAGTATAATTTTGTATTAAGTTATATGTGATAAATAATATTGTAAACAATGTACTGGTAGCAGCAAATGTGTGTGTGTGTGTGTGTGTGTGTGCGTGTGTGTGTGTGTGTGTGTGTGACCCACGGAGCATTTGTTTTCATCTTAGATGTAAATGTTAAATGGACCATTTATATAGTGCTTTTCCAACCTTGCGGCTATGCAGTACTGCCTCACATTCATCCATTCTCATACCGATGGTGATGGCTGATATATACCTGACCACCTGGAGCAGTTAGGGTTAGGTGTCTTGTTCAAGGACAACTCAAAACTAGGTGAGGAGTTAGTGGGGTTCGAACTAGCAAATTCTGTATCACCTGTCGCACACCCACTGTGCTACACTAAAATGTGTGACATCTAGTGGCAGAATGTCATATGCAGGTACTTTAATTATATATTAATATATTAAAGCCATTCAATACACTTACTAATACTGTACTAATTATGATATTTTCATAAAAATAAGAGAAACAAAGAAAGTGTATTTGTCTCAATAGATTCAGACGGCATTCAAAGGGCAAAGAAATATCAAATTTTTATGCAGGCTGAAATTTGCCAAATTAACAAAACGTTTGTAACACAATCAAACCCACAGAATAGCGATTGGCAACTCAAACTGACATAGAAATTATATCTTTAAAATGGAATTTATTACACAACTGCTGTGGACATAAGATAAGAATTGTTCTCGTGGTTTTAATTGAAAGAGATCATACACAAATAATAATGTTAATAGTGTATTGTTTGACGACACACTGTGCCTTTATACTTAACTCAGACAGAGCAACCTGCTCCTCTGTTGCTTATCATCTCAATATAAAAATATCATATTTGCAATCAGCCAAATATCCATTTATTCCTATATAGGCAACACAAATTCAACAAGTGAATGATGTCCGGGCATCTTTATTCCTTGTAGAGTGATATAATCAGCAATGGGTGTGGTGGGGCGTCAATGAGACAAAAAGTCTAGCAGTCATCATTTTTTGTTTTTACCTGCCTAGTTTGACATCTCCTACGTCGAGTTCCTTGACATTGACCAATAGGATTACAGAGTGGTCTCTCTAGTGCACATATGTACACATGGAGAAAAGGAGTGTTGCTGTTGTTGCTGTCAGGTGGAAACGTAACCAAAGAAAGGTTTATTGAGCAGGGGCAACAATATACCTGTCTTTTTGACATCTCGTCAAGAGAGCACCATGACAATTAGAAAGGTGTCAAGTGAAAAGAGTAAAAAACTAAGATAAATGTTGGTGAAATAGCGGGGGAAATTAAGCTCAGCTATACTACTGTAAGCTAAGTTATCACTCTCCAGTAGGCAAGCACTAGCCACAACAGTGTCTGTTGTCGGTATTACTGTATTTGATTTTCCTCCAATTAAAGAAATAAGAAAAAAGATCATAATTATTAAAAAGACTAGAACATTTTATGAGGGATTGGATCTGATTAGTGCAGCCATGTGAAAACATTATTTTCTATGGAATGATTAGCACAAAACATTTGAGAGATTTAGAGAATTAGAGATTAGTGTGGTCCATCCATTCTTAAGTCTATACAGTGTCCTTTGACAAAGTGTTTACTGATAGCTGCCACTGGACATAATGAATGTTACAATATATAGTGTAAGGTTTGCATGCTCCCCTCGTGTGGTAACCTCAAACATAATCACACTGATTAGGCCAAACGGACATCGTTTTACATTGTTTTAAATTAAAGCAAACTAACTGAAATTGCACTCATACTCATTTAGTGAAGTGGCTCTCATCACTTCATGTCTCTCTCAATGTTTTCAATAGTACCATTCACCAGCTGAAATCAAACATCATGCCTTTGTTCAATTCAAATTATATTAAACTCAACATTATCAAACATTTATAAGGATATTATTAATGTGAATATTACTAAAATTGCCTTCTCTCAGCCAATTAATGTGATACAGTGCATGCCTGTTGTGATCATGAATGCACTTTCAGTTTACTTGAAGTACATCACATTTAAACTAGATTTTCTTTTTCACATTCTATACCATTTTAATCCAAAAGCTTTACATATATCTCCTATATCGTAGACACCACAGTTTGAGAATCACTTGCAGTGCTGTCTGACTATTAGCATGCTAGAAAGTATTGTGCCCATAACATACTGCAACTCTTTTACAATTAATCCATTGTGGTTTTCCTCAAAAAGGATGGAGTCACTGTGGCAGTGGCGCAACCGGACCTGCCAAGTTAATATACTGACATGACATTACAATATCTAACTTTGATATCTTTGACTTGCTGGATTGCTTATGCATGCAAAGTAAGTGGCGCAATAAGTGTATATTGTTCCACACTGAATGAGAACGAGTTTGTGTTTTTCCCTTCCTTGCAACAAATAGAATTGTTTAAATTATACAGTATGTGGATATTTCAACTCATTCAGCATTATGTGGTAAAAACATAAAAGTGCATAAAATTCCTTAAGGTCCAATCTTTGAAACATTGACTATGCTGCAAAAGATGGGACCTTTAAGTTATTCAATGAACTTTTAAGATATGTTATAATACTGTACGCTACAGTATATGTAATCTTATAACACCTCTCAGCAGAAGAGGTATTATACACTATATCCTCATGTGTTAGAGCAACATTTCCCAAATGGGATCTCTTCTCACAGGTCAAATGCCAGTGGCAATTATCTGTTATCCTGGCGGGGTTGTAAAGGTGCTATTGAAGTAAATCCTTACTCTTACTTTAGTTACACCTCCTCTCTGGAACATGCAGGTGATGTGCTTTCGTCAGCGCAGCTCCACTAGGGTCAGTGAGTTCAGGATGTTGCTAAAGCCAATTAGCTCATAGCAAGCCTTTTAAGGCTCCTACACTATTCCATTACTTGGAAACACTATTTAAGGTATATCTTAAAACTGTCACTGAGCAAACACAATGTGTAAAACATTCCAACTTACAGACACGTACATATATACACACACACCCAAACACCCACACACAAGTGTACGATGATAAAATATCCACAGAATCAGCTCTGGAAACGTGTCTAATCAGCTCTTTCCTACTCCACTAGCTCTTTCTGCATAGAGAGGAATTAGTTGGCAGGCATTCCTCACTGTGGTGCAATGTTAGCTACCTGAGTCTCTGAGAGACCCACATTGAATGTGGCTAAGGCCTGTGCCAGTCCATCCAACCCTATAAAACCATTCAACACAATTAACAATACATTATTTACACAAATTAATTCATTAATTCATATTTTAAAAATATATAAACTAAAAACATTATTTACTTATTTATATTTATATATATTTTCCACATTGACAGAATTCTTTGAGGTCTTAATGCAATATCGTCTGTGACATGCTTAAGTAAAAATACCACATAGATTATTTAGAAGAGTGCAATCAGAATATCATACAAAGCCTTTACAAAATCACTTTGTTTTAGTGACTTTTGCTTTAATGCAAATGATCCACTGCTCATTCAGTGTGGCAGCATATCATTTGGAATCAGATGCCCTTTCTACACCACATTCTCAAGGCATAAAACTGCACCTTCATTACACCTTGCCGTTCCATGGAAAGGATACATAGCTAATACACATAGCTAATATGTGTCTGAAATTGCAGTTGTCTGTAGTAAGTAATACGGTTCTCTAAGGCAGATTATTCTACTGCAAGCCAACAAAATACAATTTATTTGTTTACAAGAAACGTTAAACAAAGACATACATTTTTCTGTTGTCATGGACATTAAGTTACTGTATGTTTTTGCACATCTTTTTCTGTTATCATGGTTATATAAATTATGTTATATTCTGTTATGTTTTTGCTGTCCTCCGTGACAGCATTTACAATTAGATGTTCATTCCCTCACACAGAGAAAACATTGACCACGTAAAGTTAATACTTTTTGTGCACTACACTAACACTAGAATACTAGATACAATAGTAAAATACACATTACAAACATTTTCCACAAAATAATTGAATTACATATATTTTTTATTACATTATTTGTAAACTGTACCATTCCCTCTGACCTTTTGCTGTGCCATCCAGAAAGTGTTTGCTGTCTACCGGTTTGCCGTCTACTGTATGCCGTGTTTCATGTGAATGCAGCATAAGACACTAGGGATGGCACAATCCAGTTTTTTCAGTCCTGATACTAACAGATACCGGCACTTTGGTGCCAAATACCGATCCGATTCAAGTGCAAAGTAAATGACAGCCAATCTCTATTTTAGAACCTAGATGAATTGTATTTACCTGCTGCTGATAGTGTGGTCTGGGTAGGTTAGACATGGCTGATGCTTGACAGTAGACCTACGCGTGTGCATTCATTTAATTGGATCAGCCCCATGGATCGGTTACAACTGCCCAATTGTCACAGATACCGATCCAGCTATTTAAGTCAGTATCGGACCAATTTCCGATCTCAGTATCATATCGGTGCCATCCCCATAAGACACACAGTGTTACAATCCAAGCACTGAGAAGCCACCAGCTCTTTTCCCCACTCTCTTTACCTTCTGTAATGCGGGAACCTACACAATATTATTCTATTTTCTCCCACTGTATCCCTCACACCTGCGCATCGAGAGAGAGATAAAACTAATAATTTGAGTGTAAGTCACTTCAACCTCAATCCTCCACCAGCAATATGAGCAATAGATTGAGCAGAGTGTTTTGCTCAGAGTGCCTTGGATGAGAGCGAGCTAATGGATGTACATGGAATGGAGGCTAACGGAAGACTGCAGTTGAAGAGAAGGATGTTTTAGAATATGAGGATCATATAGAAATCAATTATGAGAGTAACCTCAGAGTCAGCCACCGTATTAGCTGCATAGCCAGCTGTAGGAAGAGCCCCACAGCCAACCATAGGAAGAGCTCCGCAGCCAACCATATGAAGCGCTCCACAGCCAACCATATGAAGAGCTCCACAGCCAACCATAGGAAGAGCTCCACAGCCAACCATATGAAGAGCTCGACAGCCAACCATATGAAGAGCTCCACAGCCAACCATATGAAGAGCTCCAC
>JAODUE010074456.1:0-15144 GCA_027564755.1 Amblyopsis hoosieri | reverse complement strand
GACTTGAGAAATAAAATAGCGTAATATTGTAAACTTCAGCCTCCACCTCCTCTCTTGTGACTTGAGAAATAAAATAGCGTAATATTGTAAACTTCAGCCTCCACCTCCTCTCTTGTGACTTGAGAAATAAAATAGTGTAATATTGTAAACTTCAGCCTCCACCTCCTCTCTTCTCCTTACTTCCGTCCGCTTCCGTTTTTTTATAGTCGCCATTTTGGATTGGGGTATCCTCGTATCCTGCGTGGAACAGAAACGTTGGCAAGCTGTCTGGCTTTGTCCTCAGTGCAAATAAACAAAACATTTTAAAGATAGGGTATAAGAGCTGGCAGCCTTTTCTTTCCATTATATGTATTGTATAATTAAACGTTAACTGCTTTGGTCCCAGTTCTCGGCCTATGCTAGTTAGCTAGCCTAGCTAGCGAGAGTATAGCGAATGTAGCCGATAGCTACGGTAGTTAGCTAACCCGCGAGCAGAGCATCAACACCGGCTTGGAAGAGCGACCATAATAATTCAGTTGACGTCGTCTATTTCGCTTGGCCAGCTAACGTATTAGTTGATAATTTAGTGAGATACGCATCCATACACTAATACAAACGTGCAATAAGGTGAGTAGCATTCTTGTTAAATGAAGTTCGCCTCCCAATGAATGAGGGAAATTTAACTCGCGCCAGCTCGCTACCGTAGGCAACTTCAATACTAGTGGAAAAACGAATCGACTCCATGTCATTTTAGCTCATATCCACGCTTTAGTATTAAGTATAATGTTGCAACATTACGACAACCCCCTCACAATTTCGGGCACGGCGATTTGGTTTTTAGTTTCGTCCATCGCCAGCCCAGCACGGAGCATTTGCTAAGATATAGCATTTCCTTTGGTGGCTCAGAAGATGCGGCCTTTGTAAGGAACATTGAGCAATGTACGTTTACCGGCACAGACGCTGGTTTAACTTTAGCTGTACAATCCTATAATTGAGAATCCCACTAGTTTTCACATGATGATAATAATATTATCTAGGTTGATGTAAATAATTTGGGTTTAATGTATTTATTAGGTATTCGTTGTTTTAGGAGAGATGTATCAACTCCCCGTGAACAACCTTACAAGGATACGGCGGGCTAGAAGGCAGGTGAAAAAGGCTCTTGGGGACATTGGGCTGGAGTACTGTAAGGAGGCAGCAGAGGTAAGTGCATTTATTGTGTTTATTTGTTGTGATTTGAATGCGCACATTCAATGCAGGAGACATACCTTGTCTGTGATTTATTGTGTTTGGGGCAGGAGATGGCATAGAATGGTATTTCAATTTTTTCTTTATGTTAATATATATGCACCCAGCTGAAGTCTGCACACCACAATGTTATGGAAAATTCTGTATTTATAATTCAGAAAATATTGAGTGAGCTTTTGACTGCTTGGCCATTTCTATTGTGACTTATAAAGAAGGTATGGCATATAAATACAAGCGTAAGATTGGTCATTTTAGTCTAAAATATATTCTTGTCATTGTATAGGAGTTCAAAGAGTTCTGCCCCAACGACCAATATGTCAAGGGAACCGTTTGTCTGGACATATGCGGGTGGGATCCATCATTCTCCAAGGCACAGGTGAACCACGATGTTCTATGCCTTTCATCCGGTCTAATTAAGTTAGTAACTAGGTAACTAAGTTACTAACTCTTATTTTCATGTGCATCCTCTTTTAGGAGTATCGCTCTAAGCCATTTTGCTGCACAGAGTGTCCCTTCGCTTCCAAATACTACTCAGGCTACAAGAACCACTTCCGCAATGTGCACAGAAAAATCTTCGAGAGCAGTATCCTGCTCAACTGCCCATACTGCACCTTCACCGCAAGCAAGAGAACTATGGAGACGCACGTTAAGATATTTCACATACCCAATTCAACGCGGCAGAATTACGGTGCAGTCCAGGCAACTGCGGCCTTTCAGAAGGACAAACAGTTGCTCGATAAGGCCAGACAAGGCGATAATGTTGAGAGGGCGATGTATTATTGCAAGAAGTGCTCATACAGGGACCCCCTGTATAACGTAGTGAGAAGGCACATATACAGGGAACACTTTCAGCATGTCGTCTCACCCTACCTAGGCATGGTCTCAGACTCGTCTGTCAAAAATGGTGCTAACCCGGTCAATGGCAACAACATCCTCTGTAAACGCTGCCAGTTTTCCACCCGAAGCTACGAGGCACTAGTGCAGCATGTTGTAGAGTACCATGAACGCATCGGCGCCCAGGTGACAACCATGATTGGACATGCAAACCTCATGGTGTCCAGAGCTCAGGCCTTCCCTGGAATGTCGCAAAAGGCAGGGGTGGCTGGGGTGGTGACTGGGGCTCGTGCGCTTACGTCGGACGCGCTGGGCCACATGAAGCAGGGGCCGTCCGTTGTTAAAAGTCAGTCTTCCTTGGCCGTCCATCAGGTGTGTGTTACGGCCCCTGGCAAAAGCACGTTGTCACATGACAGTCCTTCTCCTGGCGTGAACACAGCGCAGACGCAGAAGTGGAAGATCTGCACCGTGTGCAACGAGCTCTTTCCTGAAAACCTCTACAGTGCTCATTTTGAGAAGGCGCACAAGGCAAAGAAGATATGGACAATGGCCAAGTACATAATGAAGATCCACAACTTCACCAGCAAGTGCTTGCTTTGCAACCGGTACTTGCCCAGCGACACGCTGCTCAATCACATGTTGATCCACGGGCTCACCTGCATTCAGTGCCACGCCGCCTTCCACAACGTGGAGAAAATGATCGAGCACGTGGGGCTGGCGCACCCGGAAGACTATAACGGCCCCCCGGGAATATCCCCGCTAACCTTTGACCTCACCGTCAAACAGGACAAGGCCACCAACATACAGCTCGTCGTCATCACTTTTAACATGAAGGAGCCGGTCAACGGCCAAGACCAGCCCATGTCTGCTGCTCAGAACAGCTTTCTGCCCGTTGTCAAGGTAATGCCTCCCAAGATGATCGATAAGTTTGATTTGCCCTCCAGGAATCTGTCCGTGGTGGCCACTCTCTCTGGCAAGAGTGAAGTGGGGAAGACCTTATGCCCGCTGTGTTTCAAAATCCTGAAGGGCCCCATCTCTGACGCGCTATCCCAGCACCTGCGGGAGAGACACCAGGTGCTCCAGACGATGCACCCGGTGGAGAAAAAGATGACTTACAAGTGCATTCACTGCCTGGGCGTGTACACCAGCAACATGGTGGCCTCCACAATCACGCTGCACCTAGTGCAGTGCAGGGCTATTGGAAGGTCCCACGCGGGCCACGGCATCAAGTCCGCCGTGACCCTCAACTCCTCTGGGGCCCTGAAACGGCAGCTGCCCAGTCAGACCACCTCCGACCCCAAAAGAATAAAACTGAACAGCGAGTCACATTTTTCCTCCGCCCCAGCAGGGAACCGGGGAGAAAGCGATCTCGTGCTGGACCCAAGGAGCTACGAACACAAGACGTACGAGGCGCGAAAAGCCTTCCTCACCTCCTACTTCAACAGGCGCCCTTACCTGTCCTCTCAGGAGGAGGAGAAGCTTTCCGCCAGTCTGTGGCTGTGGAAATCTGACATTTCCACCCACTTTGAGAAGAAGCGCAGGGCTTGCGAGAAGGAATGTGAGGCCAAGAGGCCGTCTGTGCTGCTTGGCTTCGACATGCAGGCGCTCAAGAAGCTCAAACACGACATGACGTTTGAGGATGTCAAGCTAGCGGGAACTGCAGGGGTGCGATCGGGCTCCGGCGGCCTCAAGTCCGGTACCCCATCCACAAACAGACGGTGCGACACAATTAACTGCACCCTTAAACTCAGTACGTACACCGAGACTATATCCATTGACTCAGACAGTGAGCCGGAGAAAGAGGACGAGTGTACTCAGAATGGAGGCGTTGACAAAAATCAACATACTTTAGTAAAAGCCGAAGATGCGGCAAACTTGGAAGATGTTAAAAATACAGATGGGCCTTCTGGTGGGGATAAAAGCCCTGGTATCTCTGTTTTGACTGTGCCTTTTGAGTAGATGTTTGTATTTTTTAGGTCAGATTAAATTTGACGGCGCAGAATTAACATTTGGGGAAAGGGAGGTGATATGAGACTATTGGCAGTTTTAAAAGAAAATGTACTTTTCATTCTGATGAACTACATGCCTCTTTTTGAATTAACTACCAGGGAAGCTACCTGGCCAGTTAGAAATATACATTTTGTCGAATGGCATGGTTTGCCAAAAATACTGTAATTCCAAATATTGACCTCATTACAAGTGTTGAAAGTATGAGAGAATTAACTACATTATAGCGCAAAAGTGTATGGCTTCTGTGATTGAAATAATTGTATATACACCTTAGCCATTGTACCTAGTTAGATTATGCATACAGTCTGTGTTACTCATTGGTTAACTGTCACAAAGATTTATTAAATGAACCTAACAATGTTTCCATTTTCATTTTTTTTTTCTCACTGGTGAGATGAAACTAATATATTGACATTTCACAATTAGTGTAGGGCTATGCAGATTGCCTATGTTGCATTGTTTAAAGACATTTGCTTAATAAAAATGTGAAATATACTCTCTGAATTGAACAACAATCACTTTAACATCAAAAGTATTACCATTCATGTGGTTTTGCAATATCTTAAGAATCACCTGCATTGCCTACCGTCTCATGAAAGTGACTTACGTGTATATGGTCATCTTGATTATCACTTTTTTTTTTTACACATTTATGTTGAGGTATGTTCGTAAAGTGCACATTTAAATGTGACTTACCTCAGGAAACTTTTTTTTTTTCTTTTACTGGTATTCATGAATATTGGTAAGTGAACGATTGTAATCAAATGTCAGCTATTGTTTCATCTTGTTCAGCTGGGCTACTCCCATAGAACTATATGGCTACTCCCATAGAACTATATGGCTACTCCTAGGCTGCTGCTCTTAACGGGTAGTTACCAATTATCAGTTCCTAAATCTCGTTCACTACCTATTGAGTATGAGGTGGTGAATAGGCAGGAGACACATGCATGAGCATGGACTAACGAGCAGCGTGTAACGGACAGCTGCTGCACTGCATCAGGCTGTTGATCTGAGCCAATCACAACCACCTCAGACTAGCCTTAGCCAATAATGTTACGCAGCATATTATCCATTAACAGGACTAGCAGAAAATTATTCTAAATAGTGTTGTAATTAATTCCATGAGAACTGTACTGATCAAACCTATTATTCTGAATTGGCTTTGTCCTTAAAAAGTAGACTCTTCCGTTCACAGTATTTTTTCCTTTCGTTCTTCTAAAGACTGCTGCAAGCTAGAAATGGTGGCCAAGTTCATGTTATCCTTTTGATGGATCAGCAACACAGATAAAGCTAGACAAGACCAAAACAAATTACATACATCTTCTGGAGCCATATGACAAAACAAGCAACCCACATCAATGTCTTTCTTATACCTCTGTAGAAATAGAGATAGTAATGATGAATCATTTTAAAATACACTTCCTTAATCTTTTTCACAATATAATATTTAGAAGGTAAACACCATATTTTCTTCCAGTCAAAGTTTAAAGTAAGGTTATTCCAGTATGGGACAACATTTGGAATAGATTATTTCTTTTTGAAATAAAGCACATATATCACGGTTATTATTTTGGAGGAGAACCAGATTTTTCCAAAACCAGTAATGCAAGGACCCAGTGGTAGTAAAGTAGGTACAGATATTAAAGAACTTCTAAGAAGAATTACAACACCATAAGGGATAGCATCAAAAACTAAGGCATTTTACTTTGTCGGTATAGGAATACCGTACTTTTCTGGAGTTCAGAATATGACATTAGCTCACCCTTGGCATTAAGGAGCTGATTAACCAGATAAATTCCATGGACAAACCAAATGTCCAAGAATAATGATCTGTGTTTGTATAATATATCTCTGTTGTTCCAGATGTAATATCTGTGAGGGGAAAAAGTATGTTTATAAATTTTCAATATTGTAGCTGCAAAGTAAAATGAAATTAAGGCCTCCAAGTTTTGAGAAGAGGTAGTTGGGAATAAAATGACCTCTGACGTTCCTTGATATCGTCCTCGGGAATAAGGCATGTAAAAAAAGGAGCGTCCCTGTCTCCTAAAAGTAATGCGCATGCGTCAAAGGGCGTTCGCGAGAAACAGCTGGGGGTGTATGAAGTAGGAAGTATAAATAGCGTTAAATTTAAGGGTTAAAAAGACGCAAATGTAGGCAACACATTATTTGGACGTTTCATACACTTGCATATTACACGTCTTTGGTATTTTTATGAAAGAATGAAGTTATTTAATTTAGCTGGTCTAGTCCACTCGCCAATTTAGAGGGACAGCCTTTTAAATAGAGTTTTGAAGGGAACATCTGGAGAGTAGGAGTGAGATTATGCTCTATGGAATGGGAATGGGGACGCAGCCCTTTCTGCATAAAGCTATTATCATAAAGCTTTCACTTTCAGAGGAAGGCGGGACATCCGGCCACACTAGCAAATCGGACCAATCACCTGCGTGCATTAGGCAGGCCTCATACTGCAGATGCAAAAAAAAAAAAAAATGTCGCTGCTGCAAAAATGCATATCTGCAGCTTTTCACCATAGATATACTTTGAGAGAAACCCGATCAGGATTTCAGTAAGTATATTCAGCCAGCATGTGTCAAATCATTCACATGGTTACAACGTAGTTTTACATGCAAATGTTGGAAGTATGTAAAGTAGCTAGCATATTTCGCTATCAAGACTAAACTAGTAAGAAGTGTCAATATTATTCAATGGGTATATAAATGTTGTGTTGTAAATATGTATTGATTATGTTAACATCAGTATCGTACCGTAAAACTAACAAGGTCAGATTGACTTTATCTGAATTAGGTCTGCAATAAATGTATGTTGACGTTAGTGCATAACGGCTCGACCTTGGCCTGGTTGTTAGAAAGTGCACCTGAATCAAATATGGTTTGTACTACTATCGTCTTAGAGTGGCTATCACCACTGAGCCGCTGGGGTTAGTAAGGAAAAGACGTGAATATGCTTGTGCTTTGATTTTTTATTACAAAAACATGACATAGCCTACACTTACTGTGCACAGATAAGGCTTCTTTATTTATAGCACGTCATACATTGTAGCAATTCAAAATGCTTTACAATCAAGTAGGTAATAACAAATAAAGACAATTGATATACATAAGAACAATCTAAACAAAAAAAATTAAACACAATTGAATACAAAAGAGTAAAATATTTAGAAAAAGGTTCAAATGCAGCAAATTGCAATAACCAATATGGCTGAACTAAAAGCCTTTTGATAACAGTAACGTTTTGAGTCTAGATTTAAACATGTCTAGAGTTAGGACAGATCATCAGTGAGTTATTTTGTTTCCAGTGCATTAGTATTACTAAATGCTGCATCTCTATGTTTAGTCCTGGCAGTGGTCACTACTAGCAGAACAGTTCCCTAGCAACCTGAGAGTCCAGGCTGGTCTATATTAAAGATGTCAGGGATTCTAGAGAAATATAATTGTTTGTTGATATTTAAACTAGATCAAAACAAATACCCCTCTTCCTTTAATGCCATTGGGTGATCCCTCAGATGCTCCGCCCAACCCCCTTTCCACATTGGACATGTGTTGCCAAGGCTGGGATAGTGTTTTGTGGTGCGGTCTGCACCACTTTGTTTGTATTCTCATTTATTGAGCTGTAGAAGTACTGCATTATGTTGTCTTACATAATATGGCAGAGTGGGAGCTCGAATAGAAGAGGTCCTTGGATGGACACATCACAGGTCATGGGTGTCTGCTACGAGTTAAAGTTTTCAGATGCTAACAAAAAAACCTGAAAGAATATTTGAGCCATTTAATGACCGTTCTGTAAAATCTATAACCTGACACGTCCACCAGATTGATTGTTACATAGAACCATCTGGAAGCTTTCTATTAAAACTGTTTAGAAAAGGATGTGCAATTTCAAAAAATTCTTGGAAGGTGATTGGCCTCACACCCGAACTACACCCGTAGCGCCTCACACCCGAACTACGCCCGTAGCGCCTCACAGCCGAGCTACGCCCGTAGCGCCTCACAGCCGAGCTACATTGTGGTTTGACTGAAGCTTAACGATTTCAAGATGTCCAGGCTGATATTGTGGCGAAGTCAAACTGGAGCTTGTAAAATTAGAATGGTATCACTAGGCTGGAAAATCTAGTGCTCAAATAGATTTAGAATAATATTATGATAAGCTGTCAATGGATGCAATATTCTTTTATTATTTATTTTATTATTATTTATTTAATTTGCATCAGCGCTCAGGCGGATATCGTTTTAAAACTTTTGAGAGCAGTGTCAGTTGCTACAAAAGCCTGATTGGAACTAGCAATTGAAAGTAGCAGTTGAAAGTTAAAACTCTTAATATGCCACATTTCTGCATTATTGTTACAAAAGTGAAAATATTTGATCTAACAACGTAGTCCAAATCTATGTGATATGTATCCAAGTTTCAGTTCCATTGTGATTCTTTCTAGTGTCCACTTGTGTTTTTCAGGTTGCTCATATCCGTTTCAACGAAAGTTCAACCGTAAACGGCCTCAGAAACGACATCTTTGTTATAGCCAACGACTATGTGGGACATTAGAATAAACAATGAAGTTTGAGTAAGTTGACACCGTTGGATGGAAATCATGTCGTACAGTAACAGGGAACTGGTGGTATTTTTCATTAGATACAAACTCTCTCAGAGCCACCCGAATATTCCATTTGGGCAGAAAGACTCCAGCGATAAGCCTGCGGACGCTGAGGGCGACGCAGCTAGCCTGAACGGGTCGCCGGGGAGCGGCCGCGGCACGCCAGCGACGCCGTCCCCTCCGTGCGACATGGCGGCAGTGAAGGCGGCTCTCCGCGGCTCTGCGGACGAGTTTGAGCTGCACTTCACGCAGGAGTTCGTGGATCTGTTCTCCAGCCTGCCGCTCACCGCGGCCAGCTTCGGCAGCGTGATGGACGAGGTGTTTGCGGACGGCATCAACTGGGGCCGCGTGGTGGGCCTGTTCGCCTTCGGTGGCGCATTGTGCGTGGAGTGCGTAGAGAAGGACATGCGCCACCTGGTGGCACAGGTGGTCGACTGGATGACCTCGTACCTGGACAGGAACATCCAACCCTGGGTCCAAAGTCAAGGAGGCTGGGTCAGTAGTCACGGCAACTAAAGACACATGTCAGACGAAAATCAAGTGAAATCTTTGATGTGTTCCTGGAACAACATTGACCATTATCCAATCACAGCCTTCTGACATCATCACTTTACCCTTTTAATGCTAGTGAGCAACATCTTATTGGCAGGCACACTTGAATACATAGTTGGCCAGCTAACTCACTAACCCACACACAGCCACAGATGGGTAGCTATATCTCTAGATATAGATACTAGCTATAAAGTTAGCATAGAATACATAGTTGACCAGCTAACTCACTAACCCACACACAGCCACAGATGGGTAGCTATATCTAGATATAGATACAAGCTATAAAGTTAGCATAGAATACATAGTTGGCCAGCTAACTTGCTAACCCACACACAGCCACAGATGGGTAACTACCTCTCTAGATATAGATGAAGCTAACATTAAAGCTTAAACATTAATGACTTGACTGATTGGTTAATGGCAGTGTTGGTCCAGGAGCATGTCCTACAAAACCACCCCCCCGCCCACACACACACACTTACACACTAACACACTAGCACACACACAACACAACACACCAACCCGTCTCTGACCGGCCGGTGATCTCTGTTGCAGGACCGATTCGCGGAGCTGTACGGCAGAAATGTGTCTGCGGAAGCCAGGAGGTTTCGGGAGGGCCTCGGGAAGTGGCTCCTGGTCGGTGCGGGAGTGCTGACACTACTGCTGGGCACAATGGCAGTGAAGAAATGCTGCTGAGAGCACCGCCCATTTAATGTACAGCATGAGAGGTGCGTTCAAGTAGGCGAGCAATGGCGGACGTCTTGAAGGGGTTTTCTGTTTGCTTCAAGTTCTCTGTGAATGCAAGCGAAAACACACACGCAAAATGGTCTGAGGAGGTAATTATGGGTGAACAAACATGGACGATGGACTAACTGTTTGGGATGTATGCACAAAACATTCAAATGTTAAAAGAAAACTTGTTTGCCTTGAACATACATCTCAGTTTGCCGATTTGAAAGCACCTCTCTGGCCAAACAATGTAGTACATACATAGTGGTTACCGTTTACAATATCACCCTGTCTGGTTGTGACGCTGCGACCGTCTTGGTGACGGTGTCCGTGTGTGTGGCAGGGTTGGTCTAAAAAAGCTTCACACTGCCTTGTGTGTCAGTTAAGCTCTTTGTGTGTGTGTGTCTTGAGGGTGTAGGCTGGAGATGCTTCAAATGGGTCCGATAAGCTATGAGTATATGGGGAAATGCTTTTATTTAAATGTGTGTTTGTGTGTTACCTAAGGACCAAATTATTTTATTAATTAATTGCTGCTTCCCAAATTGACAGATGATTAAATAGGCAGATTACATATTTTATATTTCTACTTTGTGACACCAAGGTTTATTTTTGTGTGTATATGTGTGTGTGTGTGTGCGTGTGTGTGTGTGTGTATATATGTGCGTGTTTGTGCGTGTGTGTGTGTGTGTGTGTGTGTGTGTGTGTGTGTATATTTGTGCGTGTGCGTGTGTGTGTATACACGTGTGTGTGTGTGTATATATACATATACACGTGTGTGTGTGTGTATATATACATAGACACGTGTGTGTGTGTGTGTGTGTATGTATATACACGTGTGTGTGTGTGTGTGTGTGTATGTACATACACGTGTGTATATACGTGTGTGTGTGTGTTTTATTTTCACATATATCTGTGTGATAGGAACAATACAGTTAGTATACTGTGTAGTTATCACATCTAGTTAATTCAAAGAAGAGAATGGATTCTTCTGTAATAATTAATCATTTACATTTATGGATCATAATGGTGGGATAGCTACAGTATGAGGGTTGTATTATTCAGTGTGTTTGGATCCCCCTTAAATGGGTTGCATACTTTCCAGATGTAAAAAAAAAAATATATATATATTTTGATTTGTCCATATGTGATATAAATTGTGTTCATGGTACATATAATTTTTTATATACTGCTGTATGTTGAGCTATAAACATGGCCTACAGCATATAGTTCACGGGGCTTATTGGGAGTCTGTCTTCTGACAGTTGTGACTGTTTGAAAACCTTCACTGCAGTGTCGTGCATTCCCACTAGAGGGGGTTTGTGCGCCATTTATTTCTGTGTCAACAGAAAAATATGATACATTAAGCAATACTAGTCACAATTTTATTTATATCATTGGTTTACAGTGCAGGGTGGCTGAAGATGATATTTGTTATCAAATCTATGCCTTCAATCACAAATAACTTCTCCTCTCTCACCCCTGTCCTCTAAGCATATACAGTTGACATTTAATATAGTAAGTAATGAACTGACAGTTTGGAGGTTAAATTACACAGTTTTAACCCTGAAAGAATTGCAGCCGACTAATATGATGCAACAACAGCGAGTCAAATGGTAGAACTCCTCTTGGAGAAGAGAAACAAACTGAATAAGAGACACACCAACGGATGGCCCTGTGACTGAACAGTACCAGCCCTGTGGTTGCTAATCTATCCCTGTCATTTGTTACCATTTCCCCAGAGTATAGCTGGCAGTGTGCAACAGATAACGCCACCCAGGAAAGGAAAGTTATGGACCCATTAACTTCTTAAGCTTCTTAACTTAGTGTTCATCATATTCATGTTTGTCTCTAATGATGATAGAGTTAGGTTTTTCCTAGGGTGCTGAATGATTTACATTGAGTGCATGAATAATGCAAATATGTATAGTATAAAGTTAAATGTTCTATGTAATTGCTATTGAGAGCAATGAATTATGAGACTAATTCCTTGTGTGTGTGTGTGTGTGTGTGTGTGTGTGTGTGTGTGTGTGTGTGTGTGTGTATAAACCATGGCAAATAAAGCTGATTCTGAAATAAGTTCTCAGAACAGCAGAAGACCAGGGGAGTCAAAAGGTTCAACAGGACATTAAATTAATATGCATTAATAACATTAATATATTTATATTTTTTTTTTCTCTTCTTAAAAACAAAAAACAAAAATACAGATTTATATATTTTTTTTTTGTGGAAAAAGGTTTACCGTGCTATCAATGATGCTTTAAGGTTACTTTGATAAACAAACAATTTTGGGTATAAAATGCATCCATTTTGGTGACAAACGGGTGCATCTCAATAAATTAGAATATTGTGGAAAAGTTAAGTAGTTTAAATAATTTGACAAAGTGAAACTCGTATATCGTGGATTAATTGCACACAATGAAATAATTCAAGCCTGTATTTGTTATAGTCTTGATTATTAAAGCTTATAGCTCATGAAAACCCCAAATATCTCAGAAATTTACATGAAACCTAAGGCCAGTGAAAAAAGTAATTTTAATGTCGGCCTTCTGAAAAGTATGTTCGTGTACAAGCACTTGGTCCTTGGTCGGGGCTCCTTTTGCATGAATTACTGCATCTATGCAGCGCAGCATACAGTAGAGTAGATCAGTCTGTGGCACTGCTGAGGTGTTACGGAAGCCCAGGTTGCTTCTGTAGCAGCCTTCAACTCATCTGCATTGTTATGTCTTGTCTCATCTTCCTCAATAATACCCCATATGCTTTATTTTCTATGGGGTTCAGGTCAAGCAAGTTTGCTGGCCAATCAACCACAGTAATCCCATTGTGATTGAACCAGGTATTGGTACATTTGGCATTGTGCAAAGTAAATGGGCACATTTATATAGCGCTTTTATACAAAGCGCTTTACAGTATTTTTGCCTGACATTCACCCAGTCACTCACACACATTCATACACCGATGGTGATTGCTGCCATGCAAGGTGCAACCAACCACCGGGAGCAGTTAGGGGTTAGGCATCTTGCTCAAGGATGCTTACAGGTAGGTCAGCACCGGGGTTTGTACACATGACCTTCCAGCTGGAAGTCCAACACCCAGACCACTAGACCATCCTGCCCCAAAGTCCTGCTGGAAAAGGAAATTAGCATCTCCTTAGCCCAGGTAAGACGCTTCTGACGTTGCCTCTGGTTCAGAAGTGGCTTGACACAAGGAATATGACAGTTGTAGCCCGTTTCCTTGATACATCTGTGCGTAGTTGCCCTTGATGCAATGACTCCTGCCTCAGTCCACTCCTTACCTGTAGTTCCCCCAAATGTTTGAATGGCCTTCGCTTGACAATCCTTGCAAGGCTTCGGTTATCCCTGTTGCTTGTGCAACTTTTCCTACCACACTTTTTCCTTCCATTTGACTTTCTACTTTCTACATTCGACTTTCTACTTACTATATTCGACTTTCTACTTTCTATATGCTTGGATACAGCACTCTGTGAACGGCCAGCTTCTTTAGCAATGCTCTTTTAAGGCTTTTCCTCTGTGTGAAGGGTGTCGATGACTGTCAGGTCAAAAGTCTTTTCCATGATTGTGAAGCCATACTGGACTGTTTACAGTCTACAATATTGCAATATTTCACAATATTCTTATTGTCTAAGATACTGAAATTGGGTTTTTTTGTTAGCTGTAAACCGTAATCATCAAGATTAAAACAAATACAGGCTTGAACTATTTAACTTGTGTAATTAATATGCGATATATGAATTACTTTGTCAATTGAGTTATTGAAAATACTTAACTTTTCCACAATATTCTAATTTATTGAGATGCACACGTGGAACCAGGTGTACATGCAAAGCTGAAACTACATTTTAATGGAATGGTGTCTCTGCTCATCTTCACAATTACACTTCAATAGAAGTCACTTTTTGTTATAAAACATAGCCTACTGCATTACTTATTAATACAATTCAAGTTAAAAATTCAAGTTACAAGTTCAAGTTTTTATTTGATTTTTTTTTTTTTTAAATATTCAGAAAATCCATTTGTAAGGCCTTCTTCAGAAATAAAAACACATGTTGGGTTGGAACAATAACCAGTACTATGTATTATCATTTACATGACTTCAAAGTACAGTAAAACCAGCGTTTGGCAATATCCTGTAACATACTGTTTACAATACTGAACATGGGGTCAAAAGAAAGTAGGGGGGAGAAAAACTACCTGAATGTAAAATGGTGTTCCTTGGCCAGTAACTGAAAGGGAGTTGTTAAAGTGCCTGTACCAACAGCAGGTGGATGACTTGGGGTCTGTGGCCTTAGTGATAAGCTATCATTTAGCACCCAGGTCCTAAGAGAGCAACCCCAACTTTACCGCTAGCGAATAAAGAATAGAAGAAATAAAGACAACATTAGAGTGGCTGTTTTTTGCACTGATTAGGCAGTATACATTTCTACAGTTCTGTGAGACCCCATTAATAAATTAAATAAGTATTGTAATAAATAGAAATGTATTTAATTTAAGTATTTATTTAGTATTCAAAGACTTTTCAAGACAAAATGGTTGTTTCTGGTCATTTGTGATGCTTGTAGTTGCTTTGTGAGACATAGCACTGTTGCCTCACAGCAAGAAGGTCCCCGGTTCAAACCCCAGTCGACCCGGCCTTTCTGTGTGGAGTTTGCATGTTCTCCCCGTGTCTGCGTGGGTTTCCTCCGGGTGCTCCGGTTTCCCCCACTATCTAAAAACATGTCAGGTTCAACCTCCAGTCAGTGCTGTTGACCAGACATTGGCCTCAATCTGGAGTCGGTCCCCGGGCGCCGCACGAGTGGCTGCCCACTGCTCCCTTCGGGGATGGGTTAAATTCAGAGAATGAATTTCCCCTAAGGGGGATTAATAAAGTATGATGATGATGATGACTGCTGATGTTTCTCAGCGGGCTCTGTCTCTGACGGCTCAACTGTTTGCGCTGCCAAGAACCATGAACCATTGATTAATTATAATAAATAATTATATGCAGGTTGAGCAGGAGATTGGCCGGAGAATCGGAGCAGCGGGAGCGGTATTGTAATGACTTTATTGCACCGTTGTGACGAAAAGAGAGCTGAGCCGGAAGGCAAAGCTCGACCTACCGGGCAATTTTCGTTCCTACCCTCACCTATGGTCATGAAGGGTGGGTCATGACCGAAAGAACAAGATCACGGG
>JAODUE010074445.1:0-15303 GCA_027564755.1 Amblyopsis hoosieri | reverse complement strand
CCCCCCCCCCCCCCCCCCCCCCCCCCCCCCCCCCCCCCCCCCCCCCCCCCCCCCCCCCCCCGAGAGAGAGAGAGAGATCTCTTGGAAGGGAAGACAGCGGGTAGCTCTGTGGCAGAGCTGTGCCAGCAGACACACTGCTCACACACACTTTAAGCACTGATTTAGCAATCATGGAAACGCACAGAGACGGTGGAGGGAGGGGAGGGCGGGAGAGACAGAGACAGTGGGAGAGAGACATAGACAACGAGACAGAGAGAGAGAGAGAGAGAGAGAGAGAGAGAGAGAGAGAGGCAGACAAATGTATACTGTCGATTGAGGAGCCAGATTGAAAGAAAATATTACTGAGATAAAGATAGCAACACGGGAAGCACAAACATTCATATTGATGACAAATACACAGAGGACACAAGGGAACCAACTAAAGAAAGAGAGAAGGGAAAGGGTTGTCAACATTTTTCCCGAGACCAGATTAAGTCTCTTCTTCACAGTGACTGTGTCTCCGGAGCTATATTGGGCTGCTGTCCAGGGACACCAGGCACACCAGGTTTGGTGTAGATGGCTCCCAGTGCCTCGACAGAACTGAAATGCATTCTGGGATACAGAAGGATTAGTGCTGTACCGGTAGAGTTGGGACTACGGAGGACTTAATGGACAGGAAACAGCATCAGAACCGGGGAGGGTTCTGTGCGTCGCACCGTTTGCGCGACTCAAAATTTAGAGTTTTCCCATTGACGCTAATATTCAATAAAAATATATATTTTAGCGAATATCTTAGTTACACCAACCTCCTACGAGTTGCGAGTGGCACTTGCATATGGGCTCGTATACAGAAATAGCCGACACGACCAAAGACACGTTTGTACCTTTTTTGTGTTATTGCAGAGTAAAGTAGAGAAACGGTACCGTTAGGTACCAGTTCAAATGTGAATGGTATCCAGCCAGCCCCACTTGCTATACAGTCAGGCTAAATACGTGCAGTGTCAATATTCAAAGGGAATAACTCAACCTTTCAAACATGAAAACCACAGAGGACTAATGCGGTCTGTAGATTAAAGAGTTGTATGAGGCTGACTACAGTAAGGCTATATTAGAGTAGATAGGCCTACGTAACTATGGTGTGGTGATGACTTGTATGAGGCTGACTACAGTAAGGCTATATTAGAGTAGATAGGCCTACATAACTATGGTGTGGTGATGACTTGTGCTGTCATGTCTTAGTATCCCAATGAAATACTAAAACATAGTTAACACAGTAGGCTACTGTTATGTGACATGAGAATGATGATGTATTATTTTCACCGATAAAAAAAATGTACCAGCCACCTTGGCTGGTGACTCAAAAAGTGAATTTCGGACCCTGCAGCCAGCCCTATAACAATCCCACTGTTTTATTATCAATTACAGAATGTCAGTGTGTTAAAGTCCTCTGAAATAGCTGATCAACGAGCTAATCTCGCATCTACCTCCATGTCTCCTACTCGCACTGCGAGACGGCTAGAAGTGTCTCCATTGTCCTTGACAACCTCTCCGTTTCTCTGCCTTATCTATCGCCAGGATCACTGGTAGCTCCATTGTTTATTGGCTGCGCGGCGCTCGCCGGGCCCGGGCTTTTCGATTAATCGCGCCTGGTACCCCCAGACACCATTAATCACCTGCTGCATTGCAGAGCGGACACTAAGCATGTTTTCATGAGCTGAATATGGCTGCCGTCACATAGACGGTAGCAAGTCCACATTCGTCTATGATAAACCGTAGCTCATTTCAAACCTCCCTGGGGGAAATAAAAGAAAAACGTGTGTGTGTGTGTGTGTGTGTGTGTGTGTGTGTGTGTGTGTGCGTACGCGCATTATGTGCAAGTTATTCTCTGTTATTGGAGAGATAGAGAGAGAGAGGGAGAGAAGGGTATTGGCCAGGGGAGGGGAGGGGAGGGGGGGTGATAGAGAGGAACTGGGAGTTTTAATTGAAATGAGAAGGCAGACTTAATTTGCAATATTAGTGTCAAATCATTGGGGGTGGAATCATTGACTAACACACTATAAACACACCAATAATACACTATACACTCAAGTGTACACACAACCACCACTGTGATGAGGATTATTTACTGAAGTAGCTGTGATGGTCATATTTACCAAACACCCCTGGCACAAACCAGAATAACAGGGCCTTGTGCTCAGGCACTTACGACGACGAGTGGATTGTGCGGAAGACTCCCAGAATCCTCTGTTCTCTTATTCACAAATGAGCAATTACCTCTCTTGCAGCTACTGAATATTGGATTCGGCGGTGCTAATAAGTATTAATTCTATTTCTGACGGCGGTGCGTGGAGAAGTGCTCTGTGTCTCCGGGACAAAGCAGGAGTCCCAGGGTCACGGGCATTAACGGAGACATGTCACAGATGGGGAACACTGAGCACCATGTCCAACACGTGACAGCCGAACACTCCCTACAAGCAAGCGAGATGTCGCATCTCTCCTCTCCGGGTGTCGTGTTTAGACGGTTAATGGGGATACACGATGGCATACAGGGAAGGAATGTCAGGGTGGAAAGGTACTGAATGTACTGTGTGGAGCACACACACACACACACACACACACACACACACACACACACACACACACACACACACACACACACACACGCGGTGTTGAGAACTGGCAGAACTGCCAAAAACAAACAAATAAAAAAACAAGGGACATTTGATTCACACGTTGGTAGGAGAAGTAGAGAATGCTGTGAGACTACATGCACTGGTAAGGGTGGGTAGAGAGGAGCGCAGACTACCATTGAACCATCAAACCATAACAAAGTATTTGCAATGTTGCAGCCACAATTCAGGAGACACATGGAGGGGTGTCCACACGTTTTTTTCAAGTTGAAAAATTTTAAACTTTGGGTGAAACGCCGCGCCCATCACTGTCACTGTTTCCCATCCAATCGCAGCGGTGAAGGGGCGGGACAAATACTACTAGCAACCGTCACATCCTACTTCTTGCACACAACAAAAGTAACAATGGAGAAGTTTATAGCCAGATGATCCCCACTACCACAACAATACTAACACGAAAAATAATGTATATCATATTACAAATGAAATAGTTTGTTGATAACACAAACTAGCATGTCTATTTGCAATCTAGGAATTCCCACGGAGATTCTGTTTCATAGCAACCAAAGCGTCTCATCTTAAAAAAAAAACGCTGCGCTTCCGAAAGTGCTTCTTAGCGCTGCCAGTTGGGCTTTTTCAGCAGAGAAAAAAAGCTTTGGTGGACACACGGCCTTAACACGTACAGCCATTCGACAAGGATCGCCTGGAGGCACCAATCACCACCTAGCACTTTTGAACTGGTCCATTTTTTGAAATTACATCCTTAATGTGTTACATCCTTAATGTGTAGTTGTAGGATGTAAGCTAATACACTTAAAAGTTAAATTCACCAAATATCTTCCACTATCTTACAGTTCTCTGTGCGTGCTGAAAATACAAAATCTGGTGTTTCTACACAGCCATGTCAATAGGAACACAAACAAAGTGGCACAGACTGCACACAACAACAATATCCTAGCCTGCGCAATGTGTTTCCAAAGTGTGTGGGGCAGATCTTCTGAGGGAGCACCCTGTGGCATTGAAGGTAGAGGTGTTGTTGTTTTCAGTTGAGTTCTAATTTAGCTAGCGTTCTTGAGAATGACTACACCTTTAACCCCGGGCACAGACCTGAACCCTTAACACTAAGATGTGTTTCTCTCCCACAATGCCCCTGGCCCTCTTACCGGCGCAGCAGCAACTTGGGGTGGTTCTTGCTCTCCAGGTTGCGGTCGATGAGGTCGGACAGCAGGTGCTTGAGGACGTCGGTGGCGTACTCCAGCTTGCTCTGCAGCACCGTCATGATGAGCGAGGCCACGTTGCCGCGGTCCCTCATGGAGAAGCTGCGCTGCGCCTCCAGCGTGCGGATGAAGGACAGCAGAAACACCTTGTTGTTGATGAGCTGGCCGAACAGCTTCAAGCCCTTCTCCACCTGCTCCTGGCGATAGCCCGGCACCTGGTGGTGAGGCAAGGCAAACGCAGCGGTTAGCCGGCAAAAGACGTGCACTTTATTAGTAGCGCACTTTGATGTCACCTGACAGAGGTCTACTTGCACCCTGACAAACAAAGTATACTGACAGTTCATACTGTGTCTTGTTATGCTGCAATGTCGTTGCTGTCGTTAGCTGTTCGTTAGCTGTTCGTTAGCTGTTCACTGCTGCCCACTGTTGCAGTTTCAGGGTCTTAATGTGACTAACGTTCATATGATATCGCTCTCACCTACTGTACGAATAAAGGAGTATTATGTTTGGCTTCTTTTAGCCTGCATCACGGAAAACCAAACTACAATGTAATTGTACAGTGTATTACCTTGCCAACATTAGCATACCGGTTTTGAATGTGACATGGATTTAAATCTAGCGTGTAGACAATTGGTTCAAACACATACGTGGCAAATCCCGGACGCACGGTGGATAGATAGCGTAGTGGAAAATAAATAAAATCAAACATGCACGACTTTTTCCTCGCCGCCAGCTTAAGCTATCGCGAGCACAGTAAGATCAATTATCAACTGATAAACTCCCCATGCGAGATGCATCGATGGGAGAGACAGATACAGTGGAGAGAGAGAGAGAGAATGGGAGAGGAGAGATAAAGAGAGACAAACAGGAAGACAGGGTTTTGTTGTCCTTGGTGTGTAGGTTGAGAATATACGCAAGAAGAGGCACTAAGCCTATTATGGGGACTGGTGATTAGTCTGGCTGTGCCAGCATTCTGAGTGAATGTGTGCTGAAAGAAAACGTAAATTGTGCCGGTAACGTTTATGCTACTCACTCCTCGCTACTGAGTATCTACTGAGGCTTCTTTTATACACTGTATCTATGGAGATTATATTATCCCTTTATTTTTTAATATATCTGTCACCCATGAGAGGGAAGGGGGGGGGGGGGGTCTCTCTGCGCCTGGTGCAGCTGTCAAGCAGCATATGTTCCATGCGCCTGCCTTTCCTGGAAGAAACCTTCCTTTATCAGTGCGTCTCTATTGTTAAGTTGCTAGTTTAATTCCACAGCACTTGACAAGGTGTGTGGGATCCGGGCCACACGTGACACTATGGAATTATGTGTGTGTGTGTGTGTGTGTGTGCGTGTGCATGTGAGCGTGTGCGAGTGGGTCTGGTTTGTAGGTGTGTGTGTGTGCATGCATTCAGTCTCTCTTCTGGGAGTGGTGGACACACAGACTGGATGTACCGCGCCACAATCATATTCTACCATATATGTGAAGACTAAGGCGCGAGGAAAAGTCAGACAATAGACACAATAGGCAATATTGCCCTAAGCTACTCCTTTATGAGAAGCGAGTAATGTTTTGAATCTACAGACACAGCAGCGGTGCAATCGACTGCTCGTGTTAAAGCTGAATAAAGGGGGAAGTCTGAGCAGCAGGCCCAGATAATGGACAAGATATGAATCATATGTGTAAGTGCAAAATAATTATAGCAACGGCAGCCGCAGTGCAATTTCACAGTTTTTCTCAAGTATATCTCCACACTATCATCCATGTTTAACTGACGGCAGAGAACAAACTTTGCATTTAAAAAGAAAAAAATGTATTTCCATTTCTCAAATGCATGTAGCCCGCAGCAACAACTTTACAATCTCAGGCCCATCAATTACAATTAGGCAGCCATCAAGCACCTAAGACAAGACTGCTGCTTCTTTCATTAAGCTCCCAGTACTCATATAGACCGACATTTATACCAATTAAAACATAATTAATATTGCTTATTACTGGGAAATTCTCATCAGGCAATAGAGTGGCCAACCCCGAGGGCAGGGAAATAGGGGTCCATCATTCTCTTAATGGAACAAGACGGCCGGCTCAATTATGGCTGTCTATCAATGTCACCACTGGGAATAAATGACTTGATTTCCCCCCTATGCGCTTTTCTCTCTCTGATTGGCTTTTAATTTGTTTTTGAGGTGGGGAGGGTAAAAAGTGCAGTGCCATATGTTGTTATAGTTATTAACAAGAGGCCGCGTGTGATTGGAAGGCTGACTTGTTTGTTTTTGCATGTGTGTCATTGTCGGCCGTCAAAAGGCTTTTGTACACCAGGCAGAAAACAAAACAACAACAGTGTGGATTTCACCTGCTGTGACCCAGTGCATTGTTAATTTGCTTGCTCACATCGCACTCCTTTCAAATTAAGCTAATTGGATTGTGATTGTTTTTGAGAGCGAGTGGAGAACATGTACACACATTCCAGTTGTTAGGAACACTGACTGAAACAAAAAATAAACCAAACAAGGCTATTGATACTGTCTATTGCTTCTATCTGATCTCTGCTCAAAGAGCAACACCATTCATTACCTCAAAATATGTCCATTTGCGATGATGTTCGCAAATCGCAATTAAATATTCCCTTTGTTGCTGTATATTCAAAAGGACCATGACAACTTCCGGTATCAGCTCGTTGTTGGCAAAACATCTCTGTGACGTGTCTATGCAGCTGGTGAGAGCATTCAAAGGCAATGCATTCTCAACCATTGCCACAGGCGTGAGATGAGATACAATAAATGCCAATAAAGTAAAAAAAAAAATGCTCTATTGAACACACCGACTGAGCGGAAGATTTCACCAATCCATCAATGTGTGGAAATTAAGGCAAGGCATCTACTGTATACAGCCATGGGCTTAATACAAATCTATATAGAAATCTGTATAAAACACAGCAGCTCCTGTATGTGGTAGTTGACTGCGGGACATCCACTCCCAAGTACACGATGTTCCCCTTCACACATTAAGCCTGCAGAATGTAAATGTCCTAAACTCCACGTAGGCCCCTCTGTATCTACACATGCCCTACATACAAAGTGTTTCCACCTTGCAAGGGAGAGGCCCCCCGCAGAATACAGATGCTGCCCATTTCCCCTATAGGCAATGTCAGTGAACAGTCATACCTCCAGGTCTCGGAGCACAGGGTGCTCCTCTATGCCTGGGAACAGCACCCTCATGGTGTAGGTCCTGTACTCCAGGAAGGGGATTCCTGCTCCGTCTAGATCGCTAGTCAGCTCGTGGATGTCCGTCTGGAGCTCGGCAAAAGCTGAGGGAGGTGAACAAAATAGCTTTTAATTTGCGTGCGCTTATTAATTAATATATGTAAACACATAGCACATAGTCTGCCTGATCAGATTGTCATTAAGTCTATCCCTTTAAAATAAAGGTCAGAGATGCGTTGTGTTTGGATGTCTGATTTAATCAGGGCGCCAAAAGCTTGAGGCTAAATGTCTCGTGAACAAAGAGATCCCCTCCTTCGACAGTCATGTCTGTGTCACCATAACAGCGTATGTCACGTCCAGCAATATCACATCTCTTCGATTATTTTTCACGTTTGGTTTTCCACTCCGTTAGTAAGAACATACTGGAGTATTAGAGACGCAGACCTGTTTTACCAATACACAGGTAAACAACCACAGTAAGAAGCACATTTGACATGTTCCAAATCTGCAGTATACATGCTCTTACAACCCGAATGATATTGGCATATCCCAGGTGTCTTAATCGAAAAGTGCTACATTCGGAAAAAGGCCTAATCCGGAATATCCAAACAGAATATGCGGTTTACAAGACACCTTTCAGATTCAGAATATTGCCATAGTTAAAATAATAGTGGAATACTAGTGTGCATGTAAACATAAGTATATGTCTATGCCCCGTCTTCAATGTAGGGCAAGTTACTCAGAAATTGTAATAAGTTTCTATTTACTTATTACTCCTTAAAAAATGAAGGAGTATAAGTGAATTTGTAAAATATTACTTTCACAATCACTACCCTACTTCGCCCCTTCCGAAAAATGACAACCTGTGTAGCCAGCTCATTTTAGAATAGAATCCTCTTAATTGGAACAATAATTAGCCTTAGGAGTCAACAATCAGCCAAAGTGAAACATTGCAGCCTCTCAAACCAGGTGATTGACAGGCTGGTTCAGTTAGCCTACCCTAAGTTTGCTAGGACCAGATATGTCGTTCTTGTAACGCAGTAATGCAGCATTACTTGGATTAGTAATTGTAATATTATTACCGTTTAGGGAATAGTAATTAGAAATAGAAAAAAGTTATAACATTACAGTAACTAGTTACTGCCCAACACGGTTCATCTTACCCTCTTTACACTCCAGTGCCACCCGAGACTCCAGGTTGTCCATTTGCATCTGCAGCCTCTTCAGGGTGAGGTCGCTCTCACGAGACTTGCGCTTGTAGGCGATGAGGACGATGACGATGAAGAGGATGAGGAGAGCTCCTGCCGCCGCGATGCCGATGATGGCCGTGTTGCTCAGGGGGCTGTCCGAGGTGATGTGGACCACACCTGGGGAGAACTCGATGCCACCAACGCGGGCCTGGGCAGGTCAGGGGTCAAGAGTGGAGACGGTAGTGAACCTTGATCTCGTGTTTATACTGAAGAAATACTTCATGACATGAGACCAATCCAAACGTATTATGATGCGAGAGAAATACATGTATGAGAGACTTAAGCCTTTAAAGTTAAGAGCATTTCTAAAAATGGGGAATAAAAAACTCAAATAAAATGTTATTGACGCTCCCGTGTTTAAATTATGATTTTAAATGGTTTGGTGTGGCTGAATCTTTGACACAGTCAACCCCCAAAAGGAACTGACTGGACAGCAGGTTTCAAAAAAGCTGTCCGTACACACTGTGGGTAAAACAACATGGCTAGCAACAATAAAGTGATTGTGTGTGTTTTACTGTTGTAGAAGATGGACCGCTAAACCTGTTCCAATTGAAGGATATGTCCACAATGTTCGTGTGAATATACTCCGATATCAGAATGAGACGGCATACATTTAAGATGAAATAATATGGTAATGAAAGCAACATTTGGTAACGGTAGCGTACTTAATAATACTCACAAATAGGCTACTTTTAAAACCCCAACAGGTTCCAAATACACTTCCTACACGTCACTGAGAAATACTCGCCACGCCTATTAAACGCAGCAAACATTTTTCGTTTTGAATGTTTTCAAGGAAACCTGAGTAAAAACAGTTATTGAACATTGAAAACATTCAGTCCACTGAACGCACTCTTAAAATTGGTGAGGAGGATGGAGACTGGCCTGTCTTGATTGGTCCCCGCCCCTTAAAGGCAAACAGCCATAACAAATATATGGCACAACGTATGCCACACATCTACAACCCAATCTTGTCTCCTAATAACTTCAAAGCTATTCTGTGATCACTCACAGTTCATTGACACCAAAGCCCAGACAGACAGGCATGTTGTTTTGAATTTTTATTTGTTTATGCTGCCCATAATTTACAATAATGTGTCTGGGCGCCTGTCGCCATGGCGCTGGGTCCGGGTGATCGGGGTCCTGCGAGCACATCGCTCAGAACCACAAATGGAACATTTATTGAGTTTTCCGTGACTCTAATCCTTCTTATTGAAGGCTTGTTTGTTTCCCCTGTCTGCCAGATTGGACGGCAACAGGAACCATAGGGCTGATTGAATTAGAGCTGTTGTCTGGACACAGCGATGGATAGTGGAGACGACCAGTTGGTCTGTCTGTCGGGTTGAGACTGTCCATTTCTTTATTTACTCATTCATTCTCTTATTTATTTATTACCCCCTCTCTCTGACTCTATGTGTGTGTGTGGTGTCACTCACCAAGACCTTGTGGCGGCCCGTCAGGTTAGGCGACTCGCAGAGCAGCTGGCTGTCTGACACAGTTAACATGCAGGGCTTCTCACCAATCAGCACTGTGTAGTTCAGCTTGCCGTTGCCGCTATTGGTCGGGGGAAGGAAGTTCCGCCCCTGGAAGAAATAATTTTGCTGTTGTAACTTGACAGAAATATAAGTGAGGAAGGAGCCAAAGAAAATATAAAAAAAAGAATCATAGCATGAGTGTGTGTATGCACATACAAAGGATGCACAATGTATCCATCTATCTTTTGTGTAGATCCTACTGAGCCCCATTCATTCCCCCTGCAAAATCCATTTTTAACAAGGCCAAATAGACCGGCTCTACATTTTATTGTAGATTTGCACACCTGATTTTATTTATGGTTTATATATGCAATTCTTACAGGCACCATTCTGCCGTGTTATGTTTTAATGTGGCTGTGAACGTTGTTGGAGCTATCGTTGAATGTCCCTGACCTTCAGTATAATTGGCGAGCCGGGCTTCAGCTCCAGCACGCCGGACAAGCTGAGCGGCTCAAACTCCGGGTTGGGGTAGTAGACGAAGCTGGTGCTGTTGAAGGCCATCAGCGCCTGCACGTCGTCCAGCTTGAAGCCGAACTCGTCGGGCCTCTCCGGTACGTCCCGCTGCCGGGCCAGGCTGATGGGCAGCTCCGGGGCCTGGCACAGCATGGACGTGGCGCTCAGCACCTGGCACAGCTGTTGCACGGCAACAAGAAAGACAGTCGCCGCCACGTTAGCAACACGCACCCCTGTTCTGAAAGTAGCTTCAATATAGCAGGGGCTGCGATGAATGAGACATGAATACACATTGTACAAAGGCTGGTATGTGATATTTGAAACAATGTAGCAGCAAACAACTGCTTTCTGTGTAAAGATATAGCGGAGTTAATTGCATCCTGAGCAAAGAATGACCTCACGTTCCCTCTGTGTGTGTTGTAATCCAAGCTCCTCCTTTGTTTACATAGGCAAGCCAGCCATGCATGCATGTGAGTGCGTGTGTGTGTGTGTGTGGCACACAAATACATTGTTTTGGTCTGAAATGCTGGTATGTTTAGTGTGATCTAAGAAAAGTTTAGAAAGTCAGATACATTCACTTTAGTTTTTCTGGATATGAGGGATGTTAAGCACTTTCTTACCTTTTTAAAAACGTTTCATTGTGCTTATGCTGAATATTAATATACTTCTTGCTATTTTCTATTGCATCACAGTCAAGCTCCTTGAAAATCTAATTACTGGTAAGCTGCTTGTTAAGCTACAGCAAGTTATCAATTCTTTAGTCAGACAATTGGGTTTATTTGGCTCAAATACTGCCCTTTCAGAGAACCGTCAGAGAGGTAGATTGCAGCCCACTTCACAGCGGGCTATTGATATGGGAATACGACCCCTAGTAAAAGAGATCACAGTCACTGCTTCTCTTTGTCATTATCTACAGATCAACCTCTTGTCAAGTAACACATATCTCACTTCTTCAGGTCAATCTCCATTTCCTACCTTTCCCTTTCTCATGTCTGACTTACAATACACATTTACATGTATCTGCTTCTTAAATGCATTCCCCCACACACACGTTACTAAAATCCCCTTTAAAGAACACTCCTTTCCCTCTGTAAGACTGACAGAATCAAATCAACCACAATTGCAATGACCTAAGGTAGCACTGTGGACACCAAAAAGAAGCTAATAAAATAGACTTCAGCTGCAGCAGCACAATGACGTTCACATCTCCACGGTAACCTCTCCCATATCTCCCCTTCCCACCCAGTAATCGATACAGCCTGCCACTCTAATTGGCTCCTTGAACATCGGCTTCGACAAATCCTGCAAGGTCTCGTGGAGCTCCTTGACATGTACTGTATCTCGGCTGCAGGAAGATATCTGCAAGCACGCCTGTACGCACCTACTAAACAGCTTTGGATACAGTTTGTTATTGTTGGGTGAGTTCCAGGCAGCATACAACCCTGTCTAGGATTACATTACGGAAACATATAATGGTGAAAATGAGACACCGGGACATCGGGGGCAAATTAAGTTCGGCCTCATTTTATTCACATCGGGGTTTTGATGTGCTGGAGCTCGAGACAATGTGCGCGGTGGGCTAATCGCGACCGAGCACAGATGCTAACCGCGGCGCTGGGCATACGCTCAGATGAACCGGGGGAGATAGCATTACCACCTTTTGTTGTCCCCCGTCTCTCACTCAGAAACATCACAGAGCCGTGTATGGCTTTGTTTGTGCTCCCGTGGGTGGACGGGTTCAGCTCGGAGGCAAAGGAGGGGATGGAGAAATTAGATACGAAGCTGTCTGAGGGCTGTTTTGTTTTCTTCTTTCACCGTGAAAATATATTCCGCTGCTCTGAGGGTGGGGGAGGAAGTCAGCTGATTAAATATGAAATATATGTTAATAAATCCAATTTTTTTTCTGGTAATTTCTTATCAGTCAGTCTCTTTCCAAAATCAGAGGAGCTAATGAAGTAAGCTCTAAAGCTTTCTGTGGAAATGTGTGTGTGCGTGCGTGTGCTCACGCCCACTCACATTCAGCGTTTCATGGCCGTTGTACTTGGCTCTGATGAGCGGGGTCTGAATGATGTCCAGGTTTGTCCCGGTAACCGTCACTGGGGTGTGGCCGCTGCATGAGACACAGTAGACAGAGAGAAGGGATGGGTTAGCATGTTGTTATTCCCGGCCCCAGCTGGGTCAAGCACATCCTCCAACCCTACCTGAAGATGCTCCATTCGGGCTCTATCCTGGTGATGGTTGGGTCCTCCACGTACTCGAAGCGCAGGTCTTTCAGAACGTGGGCCCTGTCCACGCTCACCAACACCGAGACGTTGCCGTAGCCGTGCAGGGACGCATGCGTGCGACAGGTCAGCCACTTGCCATCCCTCCTGCGGTGGCCGGCGAGAGCCAAACAGCGCTGGTCAGGCTATAGTTTGACTTTTCTGTCAGTATCAGTCTGGAACCTCTCGAATCAAAAACGGTTGTCATTGCCTTTATCTCACCCAATCAGAATGTCCAAAACAAACTAGAGAGCGCCGGTGGAAACGGTAGCGAAACATGATGTCGTCCAACCACAGCTACCGCCAGTTGTTTTCAACACAGTTGACAAACACTTTTGCATTGAGGGCTTCCAGACTGATGAAATTAATTGCAGCTGGAGAGGTCAGAATGGTCCAATGAGGCCAGCTCGTACATGCTGTACCTGCGGTTACACAGATCCCCACTACTACTTTCTCTCTCTGTATTTATATATATTCTCTCTCCTTCCATTCTGTTCCCCCATTTCTACACCTCTTCTCTCTCTGTCTCTCCATATCTCTCCTAGGAGCTGTTCTCATGCCCAGCTCAAACCTTTCCCATGAGTGGTTTCATCAGTCATCAAAATCTAACACTAAATATTTACCTACTTGATGTCTCCACACAAGTGATGTGAATTTATAATGATTAAAAAGTACATTTCAGATTTTTTGCATTATTACATTTTTGTACTGCCATTTCATAATGTAAAAGTAATCGCATAATGATAATCTACAGGGAGTACCTCATAGTATGCGGACCCTACTGTGTAAAGTACAGCATGAAAATAACCATTAGTTGAAACCCTACTAAGGACATTGTGTTTACACTGCATTTCACACTATTTAGAGGTTTCATTAGTTTGATGCGTTTCTACATGTTCGTATGTCAATGACGATATTAGCGATATTAGCAAAGTGTGTTTCAGTCATTCTTGAATATTTCCACACAGTGTATGCCTCACAAGTGAGATGTGTTTGGGACTTAGGCGCGAGACCCATGTTGAGAACCACTTGAACTACAGAACCACAAGATTCTCGACTTACATTCTTACACAAAGGTCTTGAAACTTGAACTACTAGTTTTCTATATGGACACTAATATATTATATTTTCTATATGCACAATAATACATTATATGTTCTACATGGACACTAATACATTATAGTTTATATATGGACACCAATAAATTATATCCCCTAAACGTCTTGTGGGAACCTTGAATTAATCTGTAATTTTCAACACGTTCATCAGTGTCAGTCAAGAAGAGAGAAAAAGGTGACTGATTTTATTGATTAGGGATGAGGGGAGCAGTTCAGATGTTATTGTGCCTATAGATTTCCTCATACAACTGCTGTGATAGCAGGTCAATAGGTGCATGCTCACTTAAAAGGTCAACATATGCATATACAGTATACAGTAATCAGAATATATGGCTGTGTTGACATATGGCAGATTAACTAAACCTGAAAGAAGGGCACACCTTACCAACCATAGACTGTATATAAATGGACAAACCCTCTTGAATTCAACCGTAGCTTTTCTCAAGAACGGGCTTGAATACCTTGCTGCATTGCCCACCCCCACCACTAACCTTAGAAAAGTGCACGGCTGGTCCTTGAGCATAATGGACACGTTGCTTCCTGCGTCCAGGTTCATCCCAGTAATGTTGACGACGGTTCCCCCAGAGACAGGCCCACGGGTGGGCTTGAGGTGGTACAGTCTGGGGACCTTGGAAGGGGGAGGTGGTCACGGTTGAGAGACCAAAGGTTAATCGCACGTGGAGATCAATGTGAATCAATGTAGCCCAAATGGCACGCAATTACAATGAACTTGTGTGGGGGGGCAAAAAAGGAGACCTTACATATGAAGGTGGTAAATCACACAAAACCCAATTATCACACTTATGGATTTTTAAAGTCCCTGTTAAATGGCTCTCTGTTGACATATTTCATTGTGAAACGGGAAATGAGGGCGGGACGCGTCAAAGTGATTGACATGCTTCTGTAAAAGCATTTAAGATTAATTGCCCAGTCAGCAGTATTTTCCCATGAAACGGTGTAATCCAACGCTATTATTAATATTCATTCATTGGATTACATGGACATACAGTACATTATGTCCATGTTAATCATATTTTATCACTGGAATAAATGCACTGGATAAGATTTCAAATCATAATTCAAGGTTTAATATTCTTCTGATCATATGAATCCCACCCAAAGACATGTATCTTGTTTCTAATCAAGGACAGCCAAGCTGGGGCATGGACGTAGCATACATCCCCCGTTAGTACATGTAGCCTGTTTATAATCTCATCAGCGGGCCGGTGCGTGGGGTGACATCTAACCCCAACATCATCTAATCCTGTTCCGGGACCCCGCTGAGAAATAACCTAGTGGCCATTAGCGGCGGGCAGTATAACTGAGCGCTGTGTAAAAGCAGGTGTACAGCCGCACTCATCGTTCCAGTATAACAAGCAGAGAGACATTTCCTGAGATGAAGTGTGATTAGTGCCTATGGAACATGAGGGAAACACTTGACTATGTGAATGCGTGTGAGTGTGTGTGTGTGTGTGCCACCCCTTATAGAGCTCCATGTACAAGCTATTAGTGATCCATTTCCACCTCTCACTCATTACTAACTGCCATTCATCTCATGTTACTGGTTAGGGTGCATGATGGGGGGGGGGAGGGGGGGGGGGGGGGGGGGGGGGGGGGTTGTGGGGGTGGTGGTTTAATGCAAAGTGAAAGACAGAAAAAAGTACA
>JAODUE010074434.1:0-15306 GCA_027564755.1 Amblyopsis hoosieri | reverse complement strand
TGTAGCTTAGTTTGCTACATTTCTTTTGGGGTAGCTTCAGTGTAGTTAAGCTTAATTTAACGTAGAGTAACTGGTAGTTTAACTCACTACATTTTCAATGTAGCTTGCCCATCACTGCTCAATAATATTCTAAGTACACTATAAAGTAAAAGCTGTAAGGGTTTTACAAAAATTTAATATTCCATCTTTAATAACTCTCTCTCTCTGAAATGCTCGCTGTTTCTCTGTCCACCAATAATTCTCCTAGAGAAATACACCCAGGCTTTGTACAGTTGTCTCGAGCTACACTGCAAAACCCATTACATAGACTCCATCTGAAAAGTGTGCATGCACACAGACACACAGAATGTACTTACACATACTGTATACATTGGCATGAGCCGGTGTCAGTTTAAAACCACTATAAATTTTCAACATCTCTTCTTCATTGTCACCCAGGCAAGGCTTACATTAGGTTTTAGTGTGTGTGCTCAGTTCACAACAATACTCTTACTGTAGTGAACTGATTTGGATAGTGAAACAGTAACTCTAAGTGGTGAATCATCATGTTTTTTTTAATTGTACTCATGTAGTTATGTCCCAGATCTAAAAGTGATACTCTGATTTCTAATACTCAAAAATCTAAATCTTACCAAGTATATTTGTCTAAGTCTAGTAAAATTATCTAACTACACTTAATATAAGACACAATTACCTAAATAACTCATCTATCCAAATATAATGTCTTATTTCAAGAAATCTTACAAGCAAATGTTCACTCCTTTGGCAGATTTATTTATGAGCAAATATGACCTTTTATTCATATATGTCTTACTTATTTTTGAAGAGACATTTTTTAATATGTATAATTTGCTAGCTGTGAGATAACAATACTTCAGCTCTGAGTCGTAGTTGTCTTAATTAATATACTGTATTTAATGAAAGCCATGGAGAAGACACATACAGCCTGCTATGTTAGCTGCTTCTGTCTTAGATGAGACAGATATATGTATACACAAGAGGAGGTGGTCAAGAGGAGGTAATCAATTATGACAACAAAGGGTATGGTAATCACTCAGGAGGATAATAGCCACCATAAAGTAGGCATGCCAGAGGGCGTTACAAGTTAAGACAAAGAGGTAAAGATCCATGAGAGTATTGTTGTGAACTGAGCACACACACGAAGCACATGGTCATTCTTTGAGGCTAGCTTAGGTAATTTGGTCACATACATATCTAAAATATAGTAACATGTCATAAGGCTATATAGGATGTACTGCTAAAAGACTGGATATCGATAAATTCTCTATGGCCGCGTTCAGACTTAACTTTTTTTTTTTACTAAAAGCGCTTGTCTGGGCATTTTTCATGTAGAAAAAAAAAAAAGAAAACAGCTGAAACGGTTGTTACAGTTGTTATGGGAAACACCAGGTCTCACTACACCGCTTGTGATTGGTCAACTGTCAAAAAAGTGGATGATGTAGGGCGTTTTCTTCTGAGAAGTTTAACTTTTTAAACTGAAAAAGAAACCCAGAGCTGCTGAAAAAAGCGCGTGTGGCAGTGTTTAAATTCAGCGCCCATGGCGCATTTAAAAACAAGGTCCGCTCCATAGGGTTATAATGTAAAAAACAGGCAGACAGCTTCCAAAATGAAGCCTAACACTAGCAATAACTTTTATTGTGATAAGATAATGTACAGTATACAATAGCAACTCTACTCCTATGATCATAGGCAACGTTCTCTAGCTTTTTCCATATGGCTTTCCCCTGTTCTTATTTTGCTTTATAACTATTCACAGGATACCGTCCAATGTTGTCTGCTTTAGTTTTTCTGCTATATAAGTGAAAAAGAAATGGTTTATTTTGGTAGCTTTAATGTAGATACATAGAATATTGTAGTGTACTGTAGCTTGCTACTTTCAACATAAGGGTAGTTTGGCGGAACTGTACCTTCACTGTTCCTTCCACATGTACTGTAAATATGCATAATATCGGAGCAGAATAAGTGTTTGCCTACAAATCATAGCCAAGCTATAACTGGAGGAAGCATATACAGTAGGTGATATGGGCCCGTCTTATCTCTGCTCTGCCCCATGATAAGAATACATACACTACACACTACCCCTTAAAGGTAGTCAGCAAAAGAGAGATTGTACATATTTTAACTCAAAGTTCAAACCAATACCTCTCCCTCCAAGGCTGGAAGAGTGTTGTGTGGTGCGGTCTGCACCACTTTGTGTTCCAATTTACAGAGACAGGGCTGTTTAGGTGCACACACAGAACAAACAGCTAGCACACACACCGTGAATGGCTGAAAAACCTTTAATGAGTCAGCTTCTGCCAAGCAACCTGCCGCTCTAATGTGTATAATATGATACAGGTGTGACACTGTGTATCTATGTGGGTGTGTGTGGTCAAGCTATTGGTCATTAACTAATGCACGGCAGGAAAGCGTGTCCGCCGTCGCTGATCCAGCCAAGGTCAAAGGTCACTGAAGCACGCACACACCAGTCTGCTGCAGGGCCTGGCTGCCTCATCCATCTCTGTCGGAGCCTGAGCCAACACACACACACACACGCACACACACACACACACACACACGTTGAATGGATATACCTTCTCTAGTGACATGCTTGTAATTGTCTTGAAGTTCTCTCTCTCTCTCTCTCTCAGCACATGCTAAGACTGTGTGTGACAGACACGGTCAGCTGTTTCTCACATAATTTTTTAAATGTGCCAGATATATAGGCATATGCACACACACACACACACACACACACACACACACACACACACACACACACACACCTCGTTAAGCCCTAATGAATGCAGCTGTAAACAGAATGTTTTTCAGACAGCAGCAATGGCCAGTGAAATAAATTACGTACGTAACGTAAAGATGGAGAAGCTCACACTACATTACAATAGACGTAGGTTGCCTATATACAGTTAGAAAGCGTGATGCAATGTGTGGACAGCATATAGGACATTGTAGGCACTGCACTACTTTTCTAAGTCTGCAGGTTCTGTTGTAGTGGACCAAAGCTGATGGCTGATGTGAAAAACTTCACTTCGCTTCACACAGAAATGTCACATCTAAATATCAGGTTATCAAAACTACCAGGACAGCAAATGGAAATGCTTCTCAATGGGCAGTAGGGGGAATCATTATTCATTTGTAATTAAATGAATAGCAGAAGAATTAAATTATATATATTGTAGCTTTAAATTCTATGGCAAACTGCAAAAAGCACGCTTTCCATTTTAGCGACAGCTAGGTTTGTACCTAAAATATGTCTGAAATGTCTGAATAAACTGTAAATTGGAGCACCATAAAGGGGAAAGTTCCCTGGCATTTCCTGGGAGATATTTATTTGTCTTCACTTAAGGGCTTTCTGAGTTATGACATAAAACATTAGACGTCATGTATAAACGTTGGCTTGCATTCCCTTCTAACGGCTCTTAAGGGAATATTCCGATTTATCTTGGTATAGGTCCCCTGAAAGAGGAGGGATATACTGCCACCTTAAACTGCCAAAGATGCAGGGTGTCATTAAGAGTTTAACAGAGAGGGAGAGAAGGATGGAAAGTCAATTAGGAGATAGAAGGAGGAGGACACTGTGTGTGTGTGTGCGCGTGCACGCTAAAAGACGATCGTGGGTGGAAAAGTTTTGGTCTGTGGCCATTGACTCATTTGAGTGTTACAGCACCAGTGAGTGATGTCTTCTCTCTCACTCTTGTTTTTCACTGACCGCCTCTCTACATCCCATGCCAAGCCTCTCTCTCTCTCTCTCTCTCTCTCTCTCACTCCCCCTGTCCAGGCCTGCTCAATGTGCTATTGAACCTCAGTAAAACCCACGACTGCACAGCTTTCGGATCACATTCTGACTGAAAAAGTTGTTGTCACCGTATTTAAACAAGCGCCCCAACCTGCATTAGTATGCATTGTACCTTAACACATTTCATGACAACGGTGGAAGGTTCATATGACTGTTAGAAATAGGTTTCAGTGCATTAACTGGGCATCCCTTCACATCAGGCTATATTACCCCCCTATGTCCAAATAGCAAAAGGATCAACCAAACGTGCCACAGAACAATAACTTAAACAGTACATGAACGTTAATCATAAACAAATCAAAAAGAGCAACAGTGTATCCAACCCAGGAAGTGCATGTGCAGAGTCCAATCAAAATGCAGTACAGGACAAGCACTAATATGTATAACACAATACATATCACCGTTTTGAGTGTTTACATTTTGAGTCATTTAACTGATTACAACTGTGGTTTTTAAATAGTGGGCCTTGGATATTGTTTAAACCAGTATAGTTTTGTTTTAAACAAATACTATAACAAACTGTTTGAGGCTCAGTTTGATAACCACCAGATTTCCAAGCGACGGTATAGGAAAACGTATTCTCATTCATGGAATGAATAACTTAAATAACTCCCGTCACTACGTTTGCAGAGATTGTGGCATATATATATATATGTGGCGTATATTTGATATAATCAATATTTTTCAAAAGCAATGATGTAGGCAAGATGTCAGTGTAACATTTAGTCACAAAAATGTATCTAAAATAAAAAATATTCTAGTCCACAGAGCATATGTACTTAAGGGCAGAAAAAATTACAAGTTTTTACCCATTAAAATCATTTATGCCTGATTAAATTATCTTTAAGTCTTCATAAGTGATTTTGGTTATCATAAGTCAATCACCGGGAGTCCCGCCTTATTTCACATTTAAAGAGGAAATATGTCAATATAAAGCCATTGTTTCTGTTCTTTGATCAGGTTTCTGTGCTTTTATAGCACTCTCACACTCTTAACTGTCTGCTGTTTATAACATTTTATTGTTTGGCACAATTTCCATTTTTACTCCACTAGTTCTTTGTTCATTCTTCCCCTTCTTGTTCGTATTTCTTTCTCTCTGTTCATCAACCCTTGAGGGTAGTTTCTCTTTTCATTGTCTCCCATGCCCCATCTTTTCTTCCTCCCTGATTTATTCTCCATGTCTGTTGTTTTCCACTCTTATTCAGTCGCGCAAGCCTTTTCAATCGTTCCCTTCATCGCTCCTCTTATCTCCCACTCTCTGGAGTCCCTCGCTCGTTTTTCTATGACAGCTGCATTTCGCTTAGCTCACTCTCTTAATTATTCAGTCTTTCGTTTTTAACAAGCAATTATTCTGCGAAAAAAAAGTCACTAGACACTTTTATTAATTGACCTCTGTGCGTACTTTCAATGGGAATTACTGACGTCTAAACGAATAGAATCTGATATTCCTTGTCTATTGTATCAAGCCTTATGTCTCGACACCAGAAGCGTGGAAAGTAACAAAGCAACACTGTCATTATTGTACTGTATCGTGTAAGTGTTCAGGTATACGGTAAATATTTTTAATTTTACCCCCTACATTTTACACAAATATCTGTACTTTCGACTATATTTATGTATGTATACTATATTTTCAAAATACGCTTGTTACAGTTTTAATGCATTTGAGGGGAATTATCCATTTGTACTTTATATTATATTACCTTAAAATAACTTTATATTATATTTTATTATATGAATATATTATGTGAAATAACATTAATAGGATATTAAATCACATGAGGTTTAGTTACCTTTGAACAGAAACAGCAAGTAGAAATGTATTAAATGTCCCAAAGGCTACTTCTTTAAACAAAGTACTGTACATTTTTACTTAAACTTTTATAATCAAAACTTTTTACTTTTACCAGTCTGTACTTCTGCTTGAGTAAGGAATACTATACTATGTTCAACAATGGTAAACTCATCAGTGTCCCAAGAACATCACGTTTCTGTCCCAGCTCACTTGATGTGTGTGGTCAGCCATACAGTATGGATGGTAGTAAAGAAGGGGTGTGGCGTGCACCCTTTCCTTGCCCAATCAGAGGATAAATAGCATCCATTGCGACCATAATAACTAGAAATAAACTTGACCTCACTTGACTTAAGTCCGAGTCACTCTGGAACGGGAGAGAAATCCACTGTCGGAGTTTCAAATCATTATTTTAGGCAACCTCAAAGGCACTTTCAGACAAATATTGAACCGAGTTAAAAGCAGAAAATGGTGTTGGTAAATGATGTGGGTATCTGCAAAAACAGTTTACATGCTATTTCAAAACCAATAAATTGGTGGCTCCCTCTGGTCACATTCTTTTTCTACACGTTTGCTGTACAGGTAAGTCTCCATAACCATATAATACGTATGAACCATTCTCTTCTCCAGCTCTGTGGGTTTACTATCAGCGCTTGTGTTGTGGAATTGATCTCTGTTCAGAAATACACCGCTTGACACATCAGAATTAGATTTTTACAAATGCAAACTTCATCTCTCCTTACACAGCAGCTATTTTTCTTCACCCAAACTCCGGCCAATCCCTCATCTCACAGCAAGGTGAGGAAATCAATTTTAGCTGCTCATTGGGTAACTGCTACACCTACCTAGCCAGTCACGTCACGACTCTGTCGCCCAGGCAACGTGTAGGTCAAGCAGTCTTTGAACAGCTGTTGAAGGATGTAATACAGCTGCCTTGTTTTAATTGTAACCACAAGCATACCTCAAAAAGAGCTTGTTAAAAACTTTTTTAGCAGCCTAAAGGCACAAGGTTTTTTCATCACTATTGATTTTCTGGAGAGAGAAAAAAAAAGGTTGAACTACGGAGAGAGCTGGGGGAAGAGAGATGTGAGAGGAGAGAAAAAATGGAGAGAGAAAGAAGAGAAGGACAAGTATGTCCCGCCCTCTTCTATCTCTCCCTCCTATTATGAGCCCACTGGCGGATTAGAGATGATTGATGGCGCAGGTTGGTCTTCCCATTACCATACAGGCTCTCCCCGCATTTTAACGCCATTATTCTTTGTCAGCGAAGGGGCACATGGAGCCACTGTTGTAATTTGATGCAATTTAGTTCCGCACTTAACTTGAATGGTGCAGCGCGGCTGCAAATACATCAAAATGCACCTGGTGATTTTTCTTCCGTAAACTTTCTTTCCTGAAATGTCGGCACCAGGCTTCAACACAGGGTGTTATTGCACTCAAGGCGAGGATTTGCCACTAGATGCAATAAACGCCCCGAGCTGAAATATTAGCTATTGTAAAATCCATATGTGCGTGGATGAATAGCTTTGAGCTCTACTGCTATTGGTGAGGAAGACAATATTATGTGCAGCGAGGAGAAACAAACTTATTAGCTCCAGAGAAAGAAGGGTGGTTGATTTTTAAGACCATGATTACAGAGACTATACAATACAGTGACTCAACGACCACACATAGAAATGTGGTATGCTGTCAAAAACATTTTCAATGGAAGTCTTTGTTTCCAGTGCTTGCTAAAAGAAAAAGAGGATCCTTATGCTTTATGATGATGTTTCAAAAAGCTACTATATATTTTGAAATATGTAAAGTTACAGGCCTTATTCATATATTGTTTCCCCATCATTTATACTTTTGCAGAGGCCTCGATGCGTAAGCATTCTACTCTGCTGACACTTCTGACAGGGATTGTAATGGGTTTATGGCCAACTGTGGTCAAAAACCATGATGAATCTACTTGGAAAACTGATTCATGTGGCTGTAAATCAGTGGGGAACCGTAACGGCTCCCCCCTAAGATAGTCTAAACAATTATATCCTATTTACTAAGTAATCTATTTTTGTGTTTGAAATGTATTAGCCATGCCATTTTCGATGTTACCTTATAAATGAAAAGTTATGAGTTTAAATTATAAAATAACACCTATAGCTTTTAGGTTATTCCTTAATTTGGTGAGGAAAACAAAATAACTTCAGTTGTGAATGGACCCGCCATCAACCACTTAAACGAGGAGAAAACGTGTAGGCTACTTATCAGTGCAGAATGTGGGCAGTGCAGGCTGCTACATGATATAAGTGATTCTGAAACGCTTATACTGTTTAATACAATATAAATGGTTACAGGAAGTGAAATTGTTTTAACAACTAAGAGGAAATGTGAAATACAGACATGATACAAAAATGAAAAATATAATGACAAAATGCTGTAAGTATTCAGACATAATATTAGTTGCTTACAATTACTGGTGTATGACCTGTCCAACTAATTACAAATGTGCTACATGTATGTCGCTTGGGATAAAAGTGTTTACAGGCCTGTCTCAAATAAAGGCCTGCTAGCTTCTGCTGTTCAGGGAAATAAAGGCTATGACCACTATTTGAGGAAATACGCTATTTTGTATAGTTTAAAACTGGAATTAGTAAATAGAGTACTGCACTTGCGTCGCACTGGAATTTCAGATACAGACTTTATGAGTGACAATACAAACCGTAATTAATAAAAATGTACTTCCTCACTTCCAGAAAGTTGTCACGCTTACGAGGGTATATACTGTATAACAGACATTCAGCGCTGAGTTACTTATGTAACCAGGTTTCAAATTACTCTGAGGCTCGGGATGGCCTAGCCCATCTGGAGACTACTGGAGGCTATTATTGTGTAGCAGGGCAACGCAATATGCATAAATATGAAATAAATGTACAAAAGCGTAATTAATGGCAATTTGTGCATGAACATTCACCTAAATGCAGGAAATTAAATGTTTGACCCTCAGAATTTGCCTGCAGGCTTCTAAGTATATAATGCTATTATTATTTAAGAAATATTGCTAAATTGAGGTCTGTTGTGTCTGTCACTGAGATGGAGATGCTCATTCGTGCATTCATCTCATCTCGTTCGGACTACTGCAATGCTCTCCTACTTGCCTCAGCAAATCATATTTGGCCAAACTGCAGTCTGTTCAAAATGCGACAGCTCGATGACTTAGCAGCAAGGAGCAAGAAAGAGAGATTTTAAGATATATTACTCCACTTTTAATCTCACTGTACTGGTTACCTATAATTTTCAGGATATAGTTTAAAATTATTGTTTCAACTTATAAAACCATGCAAAATAAAGCTCCCAAGTATATTGCGGCACTTCTTAAGTGTTGTCTTTTTAGGATTTGTTAATGATCCCTCGGACTCGCCTTAAGATTTCAGACCAGTACCGGCGCCAGGATGAAGTGACTGAGGGGGCAGTTAAAATTTGCAAGGGGGCAATTTTATATGGCTACAGTAGGTTATAATCCTGCAATGCCTAGTCATGGCGTTTGGATTAAGCCAGATGTGAACTCAACCGGTGCCAGCGGAACATCCTGGGGCAACTGAAAAGTAGAGACATGAATTTAGCAGGCTACAAACCCAGAAAATATGCACGTTGTTGCACATACGATCATGGGGACAGGTAAATTAATATCCCCGGAGAGCAAAGGCACTGTACAGCAGGTTATCAGAGCCATCTTTGACTTCAATGAGGGGGATACTACGATGGGGGAATTGGGTCCTCCCCCTGGAAAATTTGAGCGTCAAACACTTCATTTTGTACATTCTAGTTAATATTTAGCTTATGTAGACTACCAATTTGTGCATTTTCTGCATCAAGTTATTGTGTGGGGGAATGATACAGATAAATGATATAGCCTAGCCTAAGGACTTTGATTTTGTCACAGGTTTCCTTTTCACAAATGTATCACGGAATTAATCAGACAATTGATAGCCCATTTAAAGTAAAAGGAGCAGAATGATGAATGAACGTGAAAAGTCATGGCAGCTGGACAAATCTCTATGGAGCCTAACTGAAGGGGAAACAAATTAGTAGCCGATTCAGGGCTTGAGCACCAGAAGTCACAAGTTGTTTACAAAACTACTAAAATGAAGGCCTACACTAAAGTTGGTGAAATACTGTAGGCTAGGCCTGCTACCTTGTTCTACCAAACATTACAATGAGACGGAGGGCTGTCGGACCGAGGGCGCGTACAGTATATGGCCATATTACACACAAGCTATGGGCAGCGGCGCATATGCGTTTTACTGTAGCACATATGATCCTACACTTGGTGTTACCAAGAAATAGCCTACTTCTCTCTGGATAAAAAATGTAAATAGCCTAAACGACCTTGACCTACAGCTGCAGTCTGTCAAAAGTTAGGGGTGCTGCAGCGTCCTCAGCACCCACCTTCCCGCGCCCATGGAGTCAGGGGTAGACTATCAGTAGCCTAATTCAACTGGGCAGTTTCCTTTAGAACAGTTCATAATTTAACATACCCGACCCGTAATGAACATATAGTCTACAGAGAGAGCCGTCCTGCCGTTTAGATTTTTTATCTATTTTATCTATCTTTTATTCCTGAATGTGAAGCACTGTGACTTGTCTGCAAGCATGTGCTATATAAATCAAGTTGCCTTACTTAAAGTACTTACACTGATTATTATATTATGGAGTTTGGGCATTCAACTGCTTAGTTAAGGTAAGGGTTATGTTAATGGTCAAGCATACAATTGTCAGTAAGGTAAATGTTTATTAAGGTCGGGACAAGATATACTGTACATAGGTTAAGCCAATGGAAGTAGCCCAAAGGATGATTGAAATAAAACCTCCTCCACCACCACCAGGACATTTAGTGCTTTAAGTTCACCGGGGTGTGACGGTCAGTGTTCCCCTCCTCTCACTCTTCCTGCCTCCTCGCTGTATATACTGTTGCGTTCCAGAGGTCTGTCGAATGAAATAACTTTGTCTTCCCCAGCCAATGAACTCCCACGAGCTATGTTCCCTTTGCCTCTCTCTCTCTCTCTCTCTCTCTCTCTCTCTCTCTCTCTCTCTCTCTCTCTCTTATATAAACTCTTTTTCCCCCTCGCTGTGTCTCTCAACCAAACTCTACTATCAGCAGAGGAAAACTAATGAGTTAGTATCCCCTGTTGATTGTCTGATGCATGGCTTTATCTGAGGGGTGCTGATTCACATTACTCACACACTGAAAGAGAGCAATGGAGAGATATAGATAGATACACAGCGAGAGCCGGAAAGACTAAGCTGTTTTCCTTACCATTGTGGAGTCAATTAGCCAGTTGACTTTAAGGCACTATATTGTCTCATCAAATGATCACTAGAGGCTAAATTGAGATTGTATTTGTGTAATAGGTGATGAAAAATTATTTGTCTGTTTAAATTAAAGGTCTAGAAGCTTTGCTTTACTATGCAATTTTCTGGTTGTCTCCACCTGGTTGTCTCTATCCAAAAATGATATACACAAGGATTCACTTAGTTCTAGATATTCTAGATATAGAAATTAAATAACAATGATGGAGTTATTTGTAAAATACCTTTATTGTGAGGTAGGCAATAATAATCCATGCACATTTAGTCAAATTCAGCAAATATCTCTTTACAGTCTAGCTGTATGTGCACTATGAAATAATCTGGTGTTCCTACATAGCCCTGGCTGTGTAAATAGGAGCAAAACAAAGTGCATGGTGTGTTCAGTGGGTGTATGTTTTTATGTTGAGTTCACATATCAACAATTCTTCTCCAGTATCACTTATCACCTTGAGTATTATTAGCTTTTTCTACAAAGTGGATTTACTTAGTAACACAGTGTCAATCTGACAGATTTAAATGCACAACAGAATATCTTTCATCAGTCTTGCTCAGTAAGCATAATTAAATAATAATTTGAGCCAAATATGATGTTTATATTTTTCCAGAACATTAGATGGGTGTATCCATTCATTGGTCAGTGATGAACACTACATTAGTTGAGTTCAAGGTTCAAGCCATATTACTCATAACTTCAATACTGAAGTTAGCCTATAGCTACAGTAGCAGTTCCATGTGTTCGTGGATGTTTGTGTTTGCAGTTGGTCACACAATGACAAATAAACACATATAGTATATGGCAGGAGGATGCCACTCCCTTTCTGGCCAGTGTCATTCTATTTAATGTGACTTTAATTGTTGAAATATTCTTAAGTTCAATGAATCCCATGCCTCATTAAGGTCATTCAAAAACTGGCAATACAGTCAACAGGGTTGCGTTTAACACACATACTGTACACACACACACACGCACACACACACACACACACACACACACACATACACACTCTGTGACTAAGCACCACTAAACCTCCACAGGTGTGTTTGCTGCGGTTCTGTAACTGCCAGTTCACAGGAACATAACGTTGGCCAGACTAAACCAAGATCCATGTTTTCCCTCCATGAGACTTCTCTGAAGTCACTTCCAGCATGGATTGTGCTGACCACAGCAAGCCAGACAGACACTTTTCCTGACCAATGACGGATAAGAGATTAAATCCTACAAGCAGACATAAATATAGAAGGCTATAGCTGTTTACATGAAATTAGATGATAATAATGATATAGTATAATATAAATAATAATAATAACAATAATAATATACAATATCATTTGTTTGACATTTACAATTTAAGATATGCTTTTAACAGTTTCCTGATATTCCAATGCCGAAGGTGGAAACTATTGACAATTTCATGACTATCCCAGTTTGGATTAGTTGGAAAACTCCATTACCTTGGTGAATGCTGGAACATATCTTGTTATTGCAGGTGCATGGTATTGAAGCCCTTCTGCATATCACTTACGTTGATTAAAGATTTCCCTTTTTGTTAGTGCTTTGTGCCTTGCTTGGCAATTCAAAGCCTTATTCCCTGCTTGAGAGATATGGCTTCAGATAAAATATCAAAGCACATAACACTCTCAGGAATTTCAGACTGCAAAATGCCAGAAGGCTACAATTACCAAGTGTTATTTCAGTTGAATTGAAATATTCATTTTATTGCCATGGAAATACACAAACTGTCATATAGAAATAATGACTTTTTGTTTCTACCAATGCTCAGTGTATTGAGCTGATATTAACAGCTGTAATATAACAAACTTTTATGAGGAACAGTAGGCAAATACCGTATGTGTGTGCATTAATATTCTGTTGTACTGTATATCCTTGCAGTACCACTGGAATGTCCTGTGAAATATCCACACTTACAGTAGGCTACTGTATACGCATACAGTAGCCTACTCATTAAAGTAAGCACTAAAGTGTGCTTTATAATGAACAGCTTGCATGGCCTGTGGTTTGGTATCGATTGTATATTGAATATTTATCTACAACCAGGAACTACTACTTGCGCTAAGATTGCATGCCCATATAGCTCAAAATAAACCTGTGGTAACTCCGTAGCCTTGCCGTAACAGTCAATGACCGAAGTCTTCATCCTAGACGCCAAAGCCTTTCCAACTCATCGAAAATTGACGAGAAAGGCCATTGACCAAGCTGCAATATTTGACGAGTTGGGAATGAGAACGTGTTGCCTTACAGTGGAAAAACAATACAAAATATTATGTAAATTATTTACAAAATATTCTGTGTATAATCACATTTACATAAAACAGTACAGTACTGTAACTTTATTTCAAATAATATCTGAGTATGCTAATCTTTAACTCAAATCAATAGTAATATTACATAGCTCATTACTTCAACATGGTCTACGACTTCACAGGACTTATTAAAAGGACTTAAAGACTTAAAAGAGTGTTGACGCTATACTGTTTGGTTGTGTGTTCAGTGGTAGGTTTGAACTGGGGTGATGGTAAACAGAGGGTTGATGGGAGATGGCTCATTAGGTTTCAACTTTCAGCCCGGTGGTTACTTTTTTTGTTTGGTGTCTCAGTGTTTTTAAGTGTTATGTCACAAGCACTTCCCTAAGCTATTCATCTTTCATGACATTTTGCTTGCATGTGGAACGCACACACACATTCAGTATACTGTGTGCCGGCATACCTATACACTTTTGGTTCTCTGCTGTTTCATGCTCGACCTCCCCCCTTCATCCCCACACACACACACAGACATGCACGCATACACACAGAAGAGACAGTGTTTGAACCTTTGACAGTGTAAATATCAAGACTTGTGTTGTGTGTTGTGTCACTAAATGGGAGGCAGGTGTGTGTGCATATAGCGGCACTTTGTGTGTCTCTAAGCAAAATGTGTGTGTGTGTGTGTGTGTGTGTGCGTGCGTGTGTGTGTGTGTGTGTGTGTGTGTGTGTGTGTACACAGTATGCAACAATTAACATCAGGGTGTGTGCACAGGTCTGAAAGGAAGCTGTACACTGTGAATGTGTTTGTATCTTCCTGGAGGTAACGGGAAGTATTGCTAGAGCCTTACACTGTGTGTATGTTCTGTGTGTGTGTGTGTGTGGTGTGTGTATGCATAGTATGCAGGTGTGTGTGTGTGTGTATGTTCTGTGTATGTATAGTATGCAGGTGTGTGTGTGTGTGTGTGTGTGTGTGTGCACGTGCATGTGTGTGTATGTTCTGTGTATGTATAGTATGCAGGTGTGTGTGTGTGTGCGTGCGTGTGTATGTTCTGTGTATGTATAGTATGTGTGTGTGTGTGTGTGTGTGTGTGTGTGCGAGCGTGTGTGGTGTGTGTATGTATAGTATGCAGGTGTGTGTGTGTGTGCGTGTATGTTCTGTGTATGTATTGCATGTGTGTGTGTGTGTGTGTGTGTGTGTATGTTCTGTGTATGTATAGTATGCGTGTGTGTGCGTGCGTGCGTGTGTGGTGTGTGTATGTATAGTATGCAGGTGTGTGTGTTTGTGTGTGTGTGTGTATGTTCTGTGTATGTATAGTATGTGTGTGTGCATGCGTTGGTGGACGCTAACACAGCTTCATGTCCCCATGCGTTGTGTGTGTGTGTGTGTGTGTGTGCGTTGGTGGACGCTAACACAGCTTCATGTCCCCATGCGTTGTGTGTGTGTGTGCGTTGGTGGACACTAACACAGCTTCATGTCCCCATGCGTTGTGTGTGTGTGTGTGTATGTGTGCGTTGGTGAACGCTAACACAGCTTCGTGTCCCCATGCGTTGTAGAGCCACAGCTGAAGGGCATCATCACACGGCTGTACTGCCGACATGGCTTTTATCTCCAGATGTTGCCGGATGGCACCATGGAAGGCACAAAGGACGAAAGCAGCTCCTTCTGTAAGTATTAAATTCACATGTTGTTTCCATGATCATTATCATACATTATTATTATTATTAAAACATACTGTATAATGCATATACAATCATATTCTACTAATATACACTGTGTAGTGTTTCCGCTATGTACATTTAGCACTGCTAAATCACTAGCGCCACTCCTTGTGAAAAGTCGCGACAATGAGCTGCACAGTCTCACAGAGCCAGCCTTTACTTACGTAGTCTGGGACTCTGCGCTGTCTGCCTGCGTCAAGATCCGCCTACTTGACAGGAGAGGTGTTTTGATTGACATGCACAGCAAGCTACTACGTAACTCAGTGACAAAGTTGGACATTAAACTTCATCCATCCATCCATCTTCATCTGCTTATCCAGAGTTGGGTCGCGGGGGCAGCAGCTTCAGCAGGGGACCCCAAACC